>CAOLHI010000252.1:820000-903087 GCA_948474755.1 Ctenosaura bakeri | reverse complement strand
AGGTGCTGCAGGCTATATTTCAGAGGAAAACAATGGCCATTTCCGCACTAGCCTGTTATAGTGCGATGATTCCACGTTCAACATCCTCTGGAATCCTAGGGTTTGCAGTTTCGGGAGGGGCCAGGCCGCCCCTCCCGAAACTGAAAACCCCAGGATTCCAGAGGATGTTGAAAGTGGAATCATCGCACTATAACAGGCTAGTGCGGAAATGGCAAATGGCAACCACCTCTGAGGATTCCTTGCCTAAGAAAACCTCATGAGGTTCCTATAAGTCAGCAAGTGACTTGAAGGCACACAAGCCCCAAACTGCAAAGAGTCTTGCCTGTTTAAGATTCCCCCCATCAGGGTTTCCCCATGCCCAAGAAACACATTTTTGGCAGTTTCTAGTTTTTTAAAAAATATATTCTTTCCATCCTATTTTACTCTACTATAGTTGAGACTAACCAATAGAATTCCAACCATTGCTGATGATGTAATTACGCATATATATATGTATATCACTCTCCACTTAGGAAGGCGATTTTTCCAAGGGGTCTTTCTGATCTTCCGTTCTGGCCAGACACCCCCTGTGGGATCTCACCATCCTCCCCCTTAATGGAGGCTAATGCTGCATTAGCTAATGGGGTGATCTAATTAGGCTTAAAATGTTTGGATGGATGAGGCTGTCCATCTTCCTCAATTTCCTGGCCTTTCTGGGAGAGGATGTGATGGAGAAGTTCTTCAGAGGGTATTTCACCGGAAAGGAAGATTGCCCATCTGAAACTGGTTCAGCAGCTGCCGGTGTGTGGTCTTGATTACACTGCATGAGGGGTATCCTCTCACTGGCCAAAGTTCAAAAGGAGATGCAAGAGCTGGTGTGACCTTCCCTAATGAGCCACCAACAGTTGTGCTGGCTTGGGATGATGGGAGGTGCAGTCTGGCCAATGTTTCTGGAATGGTCACCTTTTTGGTCTTCTGTTAATATAATATGTGCCTTCAAGTCAATTCTGACTTATGGCGATCCATTCCTGGAGTTTTCTTGGGCAGATGTAGTAAGAGGACATTTGCCATTGCTCTCTTAGACTGCAAGTTAAATTTTCCCCTAAGGTTGTAAATTCAAACTCTGATCTCCCAGAGTCCTAATTCAACACTGAAGCCATGCTTTCTCCTGTCCAACACTGAAAACACACTCTACATCACACTCTCTATGACGTGCTACAATTCCCAGAATCCTCCAACTAGCATTATGGGAATTCTGGAAGTTTTGGCCAAAGGAAGTACTTTCTCCAAGTTTGAAGTCCAGCCAATCTTGGGGAAGATTGATCAATTATGGAGAGAAGAAGCACAAAAACCGAGTGGACAAATAAGTTCTTCTCATCTTTCTGATTCTTGTCCCTGCACACATATCTTTGGAAGTTACATTCAGGATTCTGACTCTATTCCTGTCACCTTTTATTTTTGTTTCCTGTCTTTCCTTAACTGCTTGAAGAGTTTCATTTGTCATCCATTGATTATTCCCTTTCTTTTTGGCTAAAGATACTTTCTTTTTGCATTCCTGCTCTCTTCCGACAGGCCTTCCCAGACTAGTACTTCCACCGCCTCCCACCAACTGTCTTGCTGTTCTTTTAATAGTCAGTTGATTGTTGTTAATTGTTAATTGTTGTGTGTTTTAGGGGATTGGCTTTAGGTGGGTTGGTGGGTGGGGAGGATTGGGTATGATTTTTAATGTTTTTTTAATGTAATTAATGTGTTATTGTTGTTCGCCGCCTCGATCCATGGGGAGAGGCGGGATAGAAATAAAAATTATTATTATTATTATTATTATTATTATTATTATTATTATTATTATTATTATTATTATTCCTCCCTGACAAATGTCCCTGGCTTCATTCCAGAGTTTTTCTGGCTCCCACACAGTTAGGCTTAATATTTTTTCCATTGTTGTTAAATTTGGCAGGAATGTTCTCCAGGTTGTATTTGGGCTCAAAGGTTGATTTAGTGTCCTTTTTTAACTTTACTATGATTTTTTAATATTAGCAGTTCATGGTCTACTCCATGATTTGCTCCGGGTCTTATTTTTGCAGAAAAAATAGAACTTCTCCATCTTATGCTTCCAATTAGGTAATCCATCTAATTTTTATATTGGCCATCAGGTGATGTTTATGTATACAATCACCTCTTGGGTTGCTTGAAGCATCTGTTTGTGATGAACAAACTGTTGGACTTGTAAAATTTGGTCATTCTTCTGCTTCATTTCTCGATATTAGGCAAAATATCCTACAGTTTTTGTTTCTGCTCTGTTTCCTACTTTAGCATTCCGGTCTCCTATAATTAACAAGTCTGGTTTGGGGGTGTGGTTAGCTTCCTCCTGGACTTCGGGATAGAATCTTGCAATTTCTTCTTCTTCTGCCTCTGTAGTTGGAGCATAAGCTTGGATTATAGTTATATTGATGGGTTTTCCCTGAAGTCTTATTGACATGATTTGGTCAGACTTTGGATTATATCCTTTGACTCCTTTCACTACATCGCTTCTCACAAGAAATGCCACTCCATCCCTTCTTAGATGTTCATTTCCTGAGTAAAATACTGTATAATTATCTGACTCTAAGGCCCTTTCTGCACGTTACCTGCTCGCGGAGGTGGGGGGTGCTGTTTGCGCAAGCAGTCTCTTGCACGAGGCACTTGCATCGCTCCTCCATTTTCCTGCAGCTGGCTTCTGGTCACGCAACTGTCGCGCTAGCGCCCCGCCCCTTCCTTCCACAGCGCAGCATGGGAGCTGTAGGCTGTGCTGGGGGAGGAAGCGCAACCGGCCCACTCATCTGACGCACCGCATGGCAGGTAAGTACGCAAGGGCTCTGGGAGCATTGCTTGACTGCGCAGTATTTTTGGCTCCCAGCCGAAAATAATAAAATGCATGCGCATCCTGCTTTAGGCTCGTGAGCGTTGCGTGAATGGGAGTGCGTCGTACGGACCGACACTCCCATTCACACGACGATCAAGGAGCCCTCACGCAACAGAAACTGCATGTGAAAAGGGCCTAAATTATTGGACTTCCACTTTAGCTCATTCACCCTAAGTATTGCAATCTTTATATGTCTTATTTTTTGTTTTACTATGTCTAGCTTCCCCGACTTCATTCTTCTCACATTCTATGTTCCTATAACATGTGATGTACAGCTTTAGACTTTGCTTTCACCTCTGAGCACATCAACAGCCGAACACTGGTGTATCTAGCATAAAAACCACCTAGGTCAAGCATCAAAATTGCACCCTCTACCTTCTTTAAAGACAGTTGAGCCCGTTTTGCTCAGGGAGGTGCCGAGGGAGGTGGAAAGCAATGCCTCCCCTATCAATCCACGAGCAGACCCAGCAATGGCTGGGGGACATTCACTGCCTCCCTCTCAACCCTGATTCAGCCCCTGCATGTTCCTGATACCTGACGTGGTCCTCCTGGACAATGGATTCAGACAAGTCATCAGCAAGAAGCATCATTCATGCAAGCATCGTTCATGGGAATCACTGGAAGAATTGTTCATGGGAATCACTGTTGCAAGCATCATTCATGGGAATCACTGTTGAGCTTGACTTGTGTCAGCCGTGTCAGGAGGAGGAGAAGGGCCACCTCCCACCGAACTTACTCATTCCAGTCTCCAAGCAGTAGTGAGATGCTGCTGGGTCCCTCCTACCCTCTGAGGAGCCCCATATAGTGTAGCTCTGTCCTTGCTGCCACCCTCAGCGCCTCTCGGCAGCCACAATGGAACCTGGCCTGGCCCAGCCTGAGAGCCTCGGGGGGCAGCAGAAGCACCTTCAGCAGGCCCGTCATCCCATTCCCTCTTCTCAGCAGCAGCTCGCTGCCTTAGGAACTGGCTGCCGCCATTTTGGGGGGGGAGTGAAAGGTGTTTCTGCCTCTGTGACTTCCTCTCCCAAGATCCTCACAAGGAGGCCACCTTGGTGCCGAGCCCAGGTGCAGCGCAGGTGGAGCTGGGAGTTGTAGTCCTTGTGAAAGTCCACTATGGCGATGACACTTCGGCCTCTGAGCTTGAGGGAGAGGAATGTACCCCCACAGCGCCTCTGAGGCCTGGCTGAGGCAGATGGAGGCGCCGCCACCATGTTTGCAGCCAGTGTGAGGAAAGATTACTGGTCATCTGTCAATCTGTCAGGAGTGCTTTGAGGGTGTTCCTGCATGGCAGGGGGTTGGACTGGATGGCCCCTGTGGTCTCTTCCAACTCTACATTTCTATGATTCTATGATTCTATGATTACTTATGGGCCTTCTGCTGGCATGACTTTTTTGTGCTACCTGACATTGGTGCCTTGGACATGTGCCCTACATGCTCCACCCTAGATATGCCTCTGCGGCTGAACATCCTTTCAGCTCAATTCCAGTCGCATCGTGGCCCACAGCAGTTCTCGTGGCTCTCCTCTTCTCTATCCCAGTAGCTCATTGAGTGCTTTCCAACCAGGACGTTCCATCTTGTGGCACTTTCTCTTTCTTTATTTTGGATTATCACGTCACATAGTTCTGTGGTAAGAGGCATTCACAAGGGGTTTACCAAGGCTCCTTCTGTGCAGTACTAGCAATCATCAGCTATGGTGCCACTGCCACTATCTCAGAGAGATCCTCGCCAGTGTCATGGATCACTACTGCTGCTGCCCAGAAGCTACTTGGCCCATTTGTTCTGGCTCCTCAGCAAAAGCCTGTCTGATGTGGAAGACCCATCTGCAGCACTTCTGCCATCAGCACAGCCTCTTGCCTCACAGGGATATGCAATCTCACCACCGTGGAAAAGGAGCCAAATTGGGGCACTGTTACCCTGTATTCTGGGGGTCCCGGGAGGGGTGCCCAAATAACCAAGCAAAAACACAAGATGGGGGAATTAACTCGAGCACTCTCTTAAGCTAGCGAGAGGCAGGGTAACTTAGCAGGGATCTTGCAACCCAATGTCTACGGGGTCAGGTCAGAAGAGCAGTCAGACAGTTTTAAAATAGCAGTATAATATCTTTATTAAAGGACAAACAACAGAAAAGACACCACAAGCACACAGCTAACTAAGAAATTAGAAATAAGAGTTTTCAGGGGAAATAGGTGATATCTCGTAGTCCTGGGAAAAAGAGGAGGATTGCAGGGAAGAAACCTCAGCGCGGTTCGCTGGGGGGGCGACTCGCTGGACAAAGCGATGGCAAGGCGGGATAGCAGTTCGGAGTGTTCTGGGGTTGAGCAGGCTCGGTTGCTAGAACTGAGGGGACAGCTCTCCAGACACAGCGCCAGCAAGTCTAGATGGAATTCAGGAGCAATCCAAGCTGTCCAAGGAGGACTTGGAATCAGGGGCTTTTTATAGGGCGGATTGTGCCCACAGGCCATGACGTACTCGGTGAGAACAATGCAAGTTTGGAGCAGGGACAAAGGTTTGGCAAAGGTCAAGTTCTACATGATCGGCTTAGCGCAGGTTTAACAATAGTGCAGCCAGTATGCAAATGGCTTGGCATTGTAAGGGCGCCGGCTCGCGGCTGAGCGTCTTTGTGTAAAGTCGCGCTTAAGCATGGTGTGTCTGCAAAAAAGAGGTCCCTGAAGCAACTGAGTGGCATTAATCTGCCTGCCTAAGTGGGGATTGGAATGCCCAGCACTTACTGGCCACACCTGTGTACATGCCTGTCCTGTGGCCTCGCAAACATGTGGAGTGGGGTGACAGAAAAAGGTCAAGTGAAGGCCAAATAAGTTTGATATCAAGAGATATCTAGTGCTCTCACCGACAATGTCTGAACCGTGGTAACAGCACCATGGGTCTAAGCTGTGGCTCAGATTCCCAGTGTTGCCATGTTGTCTCAAGAAACAATGAGGGAAGGTGCAGATGGAAGGGAGTGTTTTAATATCTGCGCACTAAAGGCAGCTCTCATTAGCGCAGAGGCGTTTGCATGTTACAAATGAGAAATGCTTTGCTTAATGAGGAACCCTTAATAGGTGTTGGGCTTTGCACTAAATTATCATATTAACCACAAGATCATTATCAAGTGTTTCCTTAATGTGCCACAATACTGCTGGCTCATCAGTCATCAGTCATCATATCATCTCAGAGCACGCCGTTGCTTTAACTGCCTTAACTGGGGATCAAAAGAAGGGTGAAGAGGGGGGATATAGAAAGCACGCCAAGCTCTGCTTATTTCTTTCTCACAATGAATGCTTCAAATGTTTCTCTTCGCTTGGCTGAATTACAAGAACTTTTGCACATTTTTGGATGATTTTTCCCCCATCCCATTGAGCAATTTTTCTGCAAAAATACAATTGCAAAAGATCTGTTTGGCATTAAAAACAGAGGTCTAAATCCTATTGTTAATCCCAGCTCAAGAAATCCCATTGAATCAATTCTTGACTGGTGATGGGAACGAAGGAAGAATGCTAAAACAGCTACATGCAGCCTCAGTTGGTGCCAGTGTGTACATGCTGATCCAAGTGCAGGCATATCTCAGTTACCTCTGAAATAGGAACTCCCTTTTACAACGTCTTTTTATGCCTACCCAGATGCCCCTTTCTTTCTTGTCCTCTGTCTTGTTAGAAGTGGGATATTTTAATAGCAACATTGGCACTGGGAGGATGGTGAAAATGAGCTGGAGAAATGCAAACTTTTGCTGTTACATTGCAGAAGCACATCTATAGCAGAATCGTAGAATCGTGGAGTTGGAAGAGACCCCAAGGGCCCTTGGATGCAACCCCCTGCCATGCAGGAAGATGCCATCGAAGTATTCCCTTTGACAGATGGCCATCCAGCCTCTCTTTAAAAATCTCCAAAGAAGGAGACTCCTCCACATTCTTGGGCAACGCATTCCACTGTCAAATTGCTCTTATTGTCAAGAAGTTCTTTCTAATGTTTAGATGGGATCTCTTTTCCTGAAGTTTGAAGCCATGGCTCTGTGTCCTAGTCTCTGAAGCAGCAGAAAACAGGTTTGCTCCATCTTCCAAATGACATCCCTTCAAATATTTAAACATCACCGTCATGTTGCCTCTTAACCTTCTCTTTTCCTGGCTAACATACCCAGCTTCCTAAACCTCTCCTCATATGGCATGGTTTCCAGGATTTCTACCATCTTGGTCACCCTCCTCTGGACACATTCTGGCTTGTCAATATCCTTCCTGAACTGTTATGCCCAGCACTGGGCACAGTGTTACAGGTGGGGTCTGGCCAAAGCAGAACAGTACGGTACCATCACTTCCTTTGACCTTGATACTATACTCCTATTGATGCAGCCCAGAATCACATTGGCTTTTTTAGCTGCTGCATCACACTGCTGGCTCATGTTCAGTTTGAGGTTTACTAAGACTCTTAGATCTTTTTCACATAATAAATTACATAAACCTTCAGCTGGAAAAGAGTAGGATTCTACTCTAGCTGATCCAGCTGTGGTCAACTGACATGTGATGACCCATTCCTCGGGTTTTCTTGGTCAGACTTATTCAGAGGACATGCGCTGTTGCTTTCCTTTTATACTGGGAATTGATTTCCCCAAGGTCACACAATGGGTTTCCGTGGCAGAGCAGAAATTCAAACTCTGGTCTCCTAGAGTCTTAGTCCAATACTGAAACCGTTATAACATGCCCTCTGTGATGTAGTACAATTCCCAGAATCTTCCAGCTAGAATTGCAAGGATTGTGGGCAGAGTATCTAGGGTGGGACAGGCAGGGTATATGCCCCAGGTGGCAACGCCAAGGGGATCTGTGATAATGGGGTTTCCCGTTATCTAGGTAACAGTGCTTAAGGGAGATAGTTCTCCCTCCAGGCATATAAAAGGTTAATGAACTGCTAGAGTTAGGTTTTATTGGGGTTAGCATCATAGATCATGAGTACGTGTGAAAGGGATCTAGGAGTCTTCATAGACCACAAGCTGAACATGAGTCAGCATTGTGATGCGGCAGCCAAGAAAGCCAATGCAATTCTCGGCTGCATCAATAGGAGTATGGTGTCTAGATCAAGGGAGGTACTGGTACCACTCTACTCTGCTTTGGTTAGACCTCATCTGGAATACTGTGTCCAGTTCTGGGCACCCCAATTCAAGGAGGACATGGTCAAGCTGGAGCAAGTCCAAAGGAGGGTGACCAAAATGGTGAGGGGGCTGGAAGCCATGAAGTCCTATGAGGATAGACTTAGAGAGCTGGGTATGTTTAGTCTACAGAAGAGAAGGTTAAGAGGGGACATGATAGCCATGTTTAAATATTTGAAGGGATGCCATGTAGAGGAAGGAGAGGGCTTGTTTTCTGCTGCTCCAGAGACCAGGACAAGGAGCAATGGATTCAAGCTGCAGGAAAGGAGATTCCACCTGAACCTCAGGAAGAACTTCCTGATAGTCAGGGCTGTCCGGCAGTGGAATCTGCTGCCTCAGAGTGTAGTGGAGTCTCCTTCCTTGGAGGTGTTTAAGCAGAAGCTTGATGGCCATCTATTGGGAGTGCTTTGAGGGTGTTCCTGCATGGCAGGGGGTTGGACTGGATGACCCCTGGGGTCTCTTCCAACTCTACATTTCTATGATTCTATGAGATAGTTGCCCAATGGGGGAGAAAGGTGAGAATCTTCAAGATGCTTCAATGAAGAAGTTATAAAAATCCTCAAGAGACCATGAGGTGGGGGCCAGACCAAAGGAGAACATCCAAGACATCAACAAAGGGGCAAATATGCTAGTGGCAGACAGTCCACAGGCCCATCTTCTGGCTATCTCAGCATACCATCTCAGAAATAACCAACTGATATGAGTAGCTTAGAATGCTACCTAGTTAGCTGTGTTAGGTTTTTCTGTTATTTTGAAAGTTTTGGCTGGTCTGAGGAATCTGTCTGTTCTTGTGACTACTAAGCATACCTGGGAGAAGGAGCCTCTCATGAATAATATTTCTCTTGTTTATCTCGCATGCCTTAGAATAAATACTTTTCTGTAAAAACCTCTCCGTTTCCTCTCCATTCCCAATTGTTCCTTAGCAACACATGTAGATAGGATTTGTCTCACCCAGAAGGGGGGTAGGGGTAGGAAAGGGATTTCTAAGCATAAAGATCAGCAATTCCCAGGCAATGTCCCACTGTGTTGCTGAAGCTTTGGGGTAATTCGGTGGGTGGTGGCAGCTTGTAATTAAGAGAATTTGGGGGAAGTTCCTTTCTCCTGTTCAAGGGCAGAAGTCAACGCTGGGTGGGAGATGATCCTCAACTCAATAGTGCTGCAAAAAAGCCATGCATGTAGGGGTGGGGTGGGGATAGGGATAAGAAAGTAAGGGTGCAACTTCCACACTTGCTTTAGGTGCTGTTTATGCTAGATATGCCACTTGGCCAAAGGAAGTACCTTCTCCAAGTTTGGAGTCCAGCCTGTCTTGGGGAAGGTGGACCATTTATAGAGAGAAGAGGCACAAAAACCAAGTGAACACAGCAGGTTCTTCTCATCTTTTTGGTCCAGTAGTTGAGGACCAGGACTGGAAAGAGATCTCTTCATGTGCATCTACATGTGTGTAAAAGACAGAGAGCAAAGATGATGTAAACATGAAGTTTAACGTCATGTAAATTTCAGTGATTTCATTTTTCTGTTTTCCAGAAGAACATCTAAGAATACCTTGCATGTGAAAGAATTGATCAGGAACCAGAAATTCATTACACTCACAGTCATTTAAGCACATTGACCTGAATGGTGTTCTTAGTCCCAACCATGATGAGAGATTGATTCACAGCACCAGCACAGAATCCTCCCTGGAACCACTGCTCTCTGGACAAAAAGTGTCCCAGAGGCAAGCATAACATAGCAGAGCTTCAAAATAGCAACAAACATGTGCAGCAGAGTACAACTACAGCATCAGCTCTGACCCCTCTACCCACTGGTTAGTAAACTTGATACCCTGAAAACTGGGGGTGTCCCGTGAGGGGCGCCCACTTGTCAATCAAAACCAAATTGGGGGAAATTAGCTTGAGCACTGTTTTGACATGCTAGAGGCAGGGTAACTTAACGAGATCTTTTAACCCAACGTCTACGGCTTCCGGGCAATGAGCAGGCCAGGTTACAATGATAACAACTTTATTAAACAAAAGCAAGGTAAACCAAACACACGCACGCTAACTAACTAAAAGAATAAGAAAGAGAGAATTGGGGGAATAACAGGTGATATGACACCTGATTGCGATGTCCTGCAGAATCTGGAGTGATGGATGATGGGGCTCAGCGCTGATTGCTGAGGGGAACTCTTGAACCACCTGGCAGCAGGTCTGGATGGCAGCTCAAGAGGAACCAACGAGGTCCCAAAATGGGGACTTTTTATAGGGTGAAACATGGCTGTCGGCTATGGCAAACCAAGTAGGGAATAAAAGAGTATTGGCGCTAGACAAAAGGATCTGGTGAGGTCACTGTCAGCCTGATCGGATTAGCACTGAAAGACAAAAGAGTGGCCGGTAAGCTGATGGCCTTCTCCAAAGGGATGGGTTTTGGCGGGAACCCGCGCCTCTATTGTGGAGTATGGGTATGGGAGTCCCCTGAAGCTACATGAGGCTTGGGAAATGCTGGCTTGAATGCGAAATGGAATTTGAATAATTAGTTAGCCGCAGCCAGTACGTGCTTGTTTCAGAAACCAACCCAAACATGTGCAGCGGGGCCGCTGAGCATGGTCTAGCTAGGGCCGAATTAAATGATATCAAGTGATATTGGGGAACCCCCTGCTTGGGTCCCATAGCTGTCATAACAAACTCACAAGCACAGAGTTTGTCATCCAAAATACCTGGAGGCTTTAATCTTCAAACTTGCAGTATTTACATCTGTACACAGGATACACAGATCCACAGGCAGAGATTCAGCGACAGAGATAAGGGATGCAGAGATTCGGGATGCAGAGAGTTAGAGAGTAAGAGAGAGAGTAAGCATTCCGTCTCCTCTTTTATACACACCTGCTTCCATGTCATCACTCAGGGCCTTTGGCTGATTCAATCCCTTGTCATGATTTCACTATCATGACTCAGCCCTTTGTCCCCTAGGGAATGAGTCATACTTTGCCCAGTCATTCCCCAGGTGTCCCATGACATGCTCATCAAATGTATTTTCAACTGGGGCAAATGTCACCGCATTTTAAATCCACAAACCAGAGTAGACCCAACCCGACTAAAATGAACTGTTGAACAAGTAAGTCAACGTCCACGTAAATGTCACTGCTTTAGTAGATCTATTTGGCGGGGGAGTGGGGCTACTATCTGGCTTCAGGCTAATTTAATGAGCCTTCAGTACCTGCTAGGGTTTGGTTCCAGAACCCCCATGGAAACCAAAATTCATGGATGCTCAAGTTCCATTATGTACAATGGTGTAGTAAAAACATATTTCTTATATAAAATGGCAAAATCAAAGTTTGCTTTTTGGATTTTTTTGGTTGGTTGAATCCATGGATACAGAATCTGCAAATATGGGGGGCCAACTGTACTGCTCTTCTGTACTCTGACATTCTTTGGGTACCCATTTGTGTGCTATCCAAGGTGCTGAATTCTGTCACCCAAATAGGTTCAGAACCTTGGATAGCTCCTTGAAAGCAGGGATAACTTGGATAGTTCCTTGAAAGCTTCCATGTTCAAAACATGGACATGCAGGCTTCTGTGTGTATGGGGGAGTATAGTCATTCCACTTTTTAGTCTGAACATTAAAGGAGCACTCCAAAGTGCTGAACGCTAAATAGCTTCAGCACCTTGAATAGTTTATTGAAAGTGCAGACTAAAATTCTCAATAAATTCGCAATTCCATTGATATGGAACTGATCAGTTAAAAAGTCCAGCCCTAGCAATACCAGTGAGCAGAGATGCTGTGAGTCTGCCCAACTGCCAAACCAAACAAACGTTGTGCTTGGGGATGATGAGGCTCAGAACTCCTCCCCTTGTCCAGCCAAATCATACCATATCTATTTAATAAATTCCTTATCACTTTCCTTCCCTTGCATCCAAACTGCTGGCGATTACTGCATTGACTTCCAGCTGAAATCAGAATTTGTTTCTCTGGCTTGACCAGCATGGCTGAATTGGAAATCAGATTTCTCCTTTCAGCTTTCCTTCTTGCACTCTCCAGCCACGCACACATGCTGTTTTGTCTGCACTTGCTATGTTTTCAGCTGTCGAAATGGATTCTGTTTTCCTGACTTGCCTGAACATCGCTGAATGCTGAACACAAGGCCACAGAAATTGACTTGGAACCTTTATGAACTGAAGGAATAAATACAGACAGAACACCTTGGAGAACTAGCAAATGGAGCTAGGTAGGTGTGAGTCAACAGCAATCATGACAAAGCTTTTGAGTGCTTTCCCTTATTCATTTTGTCCTGTTACAGGAGAAGGCAAAGAGTGGCCTTCCAAGGCCATTTTTGTTGGGTAGCCCTCCGTATTTTAGTTATGGGACATGTAGTAGGAGTTAAGTAGCAGCTTGCTTGTAACAAGGTATGAGAACCAGAGACTGTTAGATAAACAAAGCTAGGAATGTGGTGATAAGCACTACCAGGCTAAACCAAAACTTCAAGGTCTCTTGAGGGCAGGATGAGAAACTCTTTGCCTTTTATGTTTTGAATTTTCCTAATTGCCTCCACTGAAGTCCTGTACTAGGTATCACGCTCCTAATAAATAGTGTTTATGCACTGTTGTGTTTGTGTGTGTGAATTCAATTCCTGACAATTTTGGTGGTCCCCAGGGCCCACAGCATCAAAAATATCTTTCTCAATTTAAAAATCAAAAAACAAATTTGCCCCCTCCCCCAGATACTTTCTAGGGAGATTGGGGGAAATTTTGCCACACTGGGAGGACAGCTGCTTGACCATTTTCAGTCTAGAGAAGGGATTTTTTTTAAAAAAAAAGACAGAATCAAACTGGAAGTGACTTTTAAAATGGCCCACAGGGGCTAGAAACATGATGGAAATGCCCTCCACACTTTCTAGAGGGCAATAGGGGGCTTTTGGTGATAAAAATTAGTTTTGGATGGAAGCATGGGGGGGTTTGGCCTTCCAAGTCTGCTGGGGGTTAATTCACCCCCTTCCAAGTCTGCTACAGTTGCCCACCCCAGCCCCACTGGTATAAAGAACAACTGGACAGCCCTACCTTTTCCCAGAATAAAGGGAAGAGCAAAGGGTGGTCATATTTGCATTGCAAAGAGGAGATGGAATGCAGTACCACCCTGAACACATTCAGTCTCATCTGATTTTGGAAGCTAAGCATACAAGCATAGAGTTGGAAAATATAGAATCATAGAATCATAGAAATGTAGAGTTGGAAGAGACCACAGGGGCCAACCAGTCCAACCCCTGGCCATGCAGGAACACCCTCAAAGCACTCCCGACAGATGACCATCAAGCCTCTGCTTAAAAACCTCCAAGGAAGGAGACTCCACTACACTCTGAGGCAGATTCCACTGCCGGACAGCCCTGACTGTCAGGAAGTTCTTCCTGAGGTTCAGGTGGAATATTCTTTCCTGCAGCTTGAATCCATGGCTCCTTGTCCTGGTCTCTGGAGCAGCAGAAAATAAGCCCCCTCCTTCCTCTACGTGGCATCCCTTCAAATATTTAAACATGGCTATCATGTCCCCTCTTAACCTTCTCTTCTGTAGACTAAACATACCCAGCTCTCTAAGTCTATCCTCATAGGGCTTCATGGCTTCCAGACCTCTCACCATTTTGGTCACCCTCCTCTGGACTTCCTCCAGCTTGTAAATATCCCTCTTGAATTGGGGTGCCCAGAACTGGACACAGTATTCAAGATGGGGTCTAACCAAAGCAGAGTAGAGTGGTACTAGTACCTCCCTCGATCTAGACACCATACTCCTATTGATGCAGCCAAGGATTGCATTGGCTTTCTTGGCTGCCGCATCACACTGCTGACTCATGTTCAGCTTGTGGTCTATGAAGACTCCTAGATCCCTTTCACATGTACAGCTATCCAGCCACATGTTCCCCATCATCCAGTCCAGCCCCCTTCTGCCCTGCAGGAATCAGTGATGTAGAGCATTTCCACACTGGACTGTTATGATGCTATTATTCCACTTTCAACATCCTATGGAATCGTGGGGTTTGCAGTTTAGGGAGGAGCCTAGCATCCCTCCCCCCAATTTTTTTAGAACAAAAGTTTGTTCCTAAATACTTCCCCTCCCCCCCCCACAAAAAACTCTATGGAGCATGTTTGCTGCTTTCTGGCCCTCTCTGTTTTAGGCTCAGAGAGGCTCTTTTCCAAAACAAAGTAATCCAGTTAAGGGGGAAGCCAAGATTCGCAGCAGCAGCGTTCTGTCCCTGTGTGGTCCACAGGACACACTCTCTGCACCTCTGATTTACAAACTTTCTTCATCTAGGAACATTTGCTTTCTGGCAACATCACATTACAAGAAATGTATGGGTGTGTGCCTCCAGACAGTGAGGGCCCTGAAGTATTTGCTCCAACTGGGCTACTGATAATCCAGTCTTGATTATCGGATAGCAATCCCTGGCACAAGGTGAGAAATGAAGGTTGGCATTTACACAGATGCTGCAGCCAGAGCAGTCCAAAATGGGCAGCCCTGATGCCGCTCACGAATCTCGTGCACAGCCGTGCAAGTGATTGCTGAAATAGCCTTCTTGGCTGTTGATTACAGCCCTGGAGCTATTGAATTCACTTCATTCCATTCTTAGGAGTTCTATTAGTTCGCCAATATACCTTTTAAATTAAACTCAGCCTCTGTGTCTCCGGGGAAGTCTGGATGAGGCGTAAGTTATTGCCAGGGAAGAAAAGTGGCAGCGTGCAAAGAGATCAGATTTTTAAACCCATGCTTGGTGCTCCCTGCCAATATGTGTCAGCTGGAAGCAGCAATGGGGACTGGCAGTGAGCAGGGTGGCTGGACTGCTCTTGGATTTCCTCTAAATTTTAAAAGTGTTGTCCAAGATATTGTACATATTGGGGGAATGGGTTTCAGCATCTCAGCTGGCTCCTTTAATGTTTGGAAGTGAGGAAAGCAAATCTACTCTTACTCTGAACTGGATTTCCATTGACATGGAAGCCACCAACCACCACATGGTAGTTAGGTCAATCTTTTCCAGAATGACAGAGCAGTACCTTTAGAAATGTCACAGATCTTTGACTAGCATGGTCTAGTAGTCTAGGTCCCTTTTCAAACTACAAAAAAAAGTAGTCTGGAAATTACAGGGAAAAGTACTCTGGGTCTCTTTTCAAACTGCAGGAAAAGAGATTCCACCTAAACCTCAGGAAGAACTTCTTGACAGTCAGAGCTGTCCAGCAGTGGAATATGCTACCTCAGTGGGGTGTGGTGGAGTCTCCTTCTTTGGAGGTTTTTAAGCAGAGGGTGGATGGCCACCTATCGAGAGTGCTTTGATGTGGGTTCCTGCTTGGCAGGGAGTTGGACTGGATGGCCTCTGGGATCTCTTCCAACTCTATGATTCTGTGATTCTATGGATATTAGCCCAGGCCCAGAACTACAGCAGACCAGAGATCAAATCCTCCCTTCAGCCATGGAAACTTAATGGATGCTCTTCGATAAGTTACACTCTCTCAGCCTAAGAGGAAGGCATCAAGGGAACAGACACAAACTAAGAATTGATGGATCATTTGAGTTTCAGCTGTAGGTTCATCAAGGTGAGGATAAGTCCTTTCTGGTTGATTCTCTGTGCTCTTGGCACAGAATGGTCTCTCCAAAACTATTTGTTTTGCATTTTTCTTTGAAAATTCCAGAGGCTGGACCTGGAAGCTTTTGAAGGATATCATGTAGAAGATGGAGCAACTTTGTTTTCTCTTGCTTCAGAGGCTAGAACACAAACCAATGGATTCAAAATACAAGAAAAAAGATTCCACCTAAAATGTTAAGGAGAACTTCTTTACTCTAGGAGTCCTTCAACAGTGGAATAGGTTGCCTTGGAAAATTGTGAGCTCTCCTTCTTTGGAGCTCTTTAAACAGAAGGTGGATGGAGATCTTTCAGAAGTGTTCAGCAAGTAAGTAAAATGTTGCAGTCTTGCACTTGTGTGTTGCAAAATGAGTGTTGTACCTGTGCATTCCTGCATGGCAGAAGGATGGACAAGATGAATCTTCCAACTCTAAGACCATTTCCGCCTAAACCAGCCCCTCCCTAAACTGCAAACCCCAGGATTCCATAGGATGTTGAAAGTGGAATAATATCACTATAACAATCTAGTGTGGAAATGGCCTAAAATTCCAGGATTCTATTACTGCAAAACATCTGATCTACCACTGAGTTGTGGGAAGGACAAGAGATCTGGCGGGAAGCTTATTTCCTAGTTCCAGAAGATCCAGGTTCTAGTTCCCAATGAGCCATGAAACCTTGGGCCAATCTGTTTCTCTCTCAGCCTGACCTGCCTCACAGGGTCATTCTGTGGATAAAATCAGGGAGGTGGGGAGCTATGCACACTGCCTGGAGTTCTTTGGAGGAACAGTTTATTTTTAACTGGTCCCAGACAATCTCAGGGCAAAATTCTCTAAAAAACACGGGCGAAATCTGAGAACAGCATGACACGTATGGAGTTCCCATATGGACCATCTGTCTGCTATAGTGTGATTTGTGCATTTATGGAACTGATAGGAAAATGAAATATGTTGCAGATCAAACACTAAGTGAGGTGCACATATTAAGTCTTCTCTCTCACTTTCCCCCACCCTTCATGTTCATAGTGTGTTAGCTGTCTTGAGCTTTTGCTTGGCACCCAGTTCTCATCTAGGCCTCTGTTCTGTTAACAGTCCCTTGGTTGCTAGCTGGCTCAGATCTGCCTTCTCTGAAATATGCCAACCTAAAGCTAGCCAGATATCATATCTTCATCTTTTGGGGGTCAGTTTGAACTCCATGCATTTTAACTGCATTGTCCATTTCTAAGCACAGGGCTATTTTCATAGAATCATAGAGCTGGAAGAGAGCATAAGGGCCACCGAGTTTAATCTCTTTCTGCCTTGCAAGAATAGACTCAGAGAATCAGAGGCCATTTCCACACTTCCTGTTCAAGTGCTATTATTCCACTTTCAACCTCCTGTGGAATTCTGGAGTTTGTAGTTTACTGAGGCCAAAGAGCAGTCCAGCTGAGAAGTCTAAAGGCCCCTCTTTAAACTGAAAACCCCAGGATTCCATGTTGAAAGTGGAATAGTAGCACTATAACAATATATGGTAGATGCCCTAGGTTCAATTCCCCACTCGGCCATGAAAACACACTTGGCCATGGGTGACCTTGGGCGTAGCACATACTCTCAGCCTCCAGAAAACTGTATGACAGGTTCACCTTAGGGTTGCCATAAGTCAGAAGAGACTTAAAGGCACACAGCAATGTTACTGCCATGGCTGGGCCGCACTTAAGGTGGCATAGATATCATTTGATATCAATAATTTGGCTCTCTTCCACCACCCCTCTCCAAGTGTTTGTGAGGCCCCTGGACAAGCACAGAACTAGGCTCGGCCACTAAATGCTGCAATATCCCAAAACAATACAGGCAGGCCAGAAATAGCCAGATCCTTGCTTTAGGAGACCTCCCTGCAAACTCCCTCATTATGTATGCACACTACTTACAAAGGACTCCCTGCCCCGAGCAGGAGCTCCTGCCCCAGGAGCTTGGCAAGCTGAATACCTAAATGTCAAGCACTGAGCATTTGCATACTGTCTACCTCTTTGTCAATTCGGACCTAACTCAATCATCCTAAATTCTGACCTTTCCAAAGCTTTGTCTCGCGCCTGAAACTCATTGTTTTCCTCAAGTATGGAATAGCCTGCAGTTACATTTCTCCCTATAAAAGCCCTTGATTCCGAGACCTTCCTCGGATTGCTTCTGAGTTCCATCCCATCTCACCGCCGCTCTGCTTGGCGAGCCTTTCCCTCAGTTATATTGGCTGAGACTGCGCAACTTCGGACCTTCGCAGTGATCTATCTGGGCTTCGGAACAGGTGTCGTATCACCCAATTTAACAATCTCTCTGAAAAATCCCTCTATACCTCTCCAACTTTTATTTTCTATAGTCATCTGTGTGAGTATGTTGCATACACTGTGTGTCTGTATTTAATAAAGATCACAATTATTCTTATAACTTAGTGCGCTCCTTGGCTTGGCCTGACCCCGTAGACATTGGGTAAAAGATTCCGCTGCATTGCCCTGCCTCTCGCATTGCTAACTTGTGCTCTAGCTAATTTCCCCAGGCTTAATTAATGAGTGCATATAGGTGTCCCTCCTGGGACCCCCAGTAAACAGGGTAACAGCAACCACAAGCCAGACCCATAAAGGACAGATTCTCCAGATCTCAAATGAGTGACATCCTTTATAACAAGAGACACCTTCTAGTTCTGTAAGGGACAATCCTTCTGGCCCTCAAGAAAGGAACATCTCTTATGAGGATCATGCCAGTGACACCTGGAAACCCTAGTAAGGTATGGCTAGATAGTTTTGCTTTAGCCTATATCTATCTGTCTGTCTGATCTATCTATCTATCTATCTATCTATCTATCTATCTATCTATCTATCTGGGAATGGTTTGAAGGTACATAACATAACACACAGCCCTATATGGCCGCTTTTCTGCATGTATTGATATTTGCAATCAGCCCTGAGATAGACATTTTGTTGGAACTCATTCAGTGGCATATTTGAATCAAGAAGCTGCCAGTTTTCTTTCAGGCCCTCATATGAGATTTCCCTGGTTCGTCCTAGTTTCTTGGCTGTCCCATTTCAGTCCACAACTTTTTCTTTTTTTCCCTTCCTTGTACATCAGTCCGTTCCCCGACCCCTCCCAATTCTTTTTCAAACTTGAGCTGCCGAAGCTCTGTAATTTATGCAAATGCATACAAATTGACTTCATGTGCCTAATTTGTGCAGGCGGCTGCTTGGGTTTCCTGGTACAGAGTGCGCCACAGTGCTAGCTTTGCCAAAATAGCCCGCTGGTTTGTGTCGTTGCAGCATCACCCAGCTTGCAAGCAAACCGACTCTCATCCCCAGTCTGCAAAAGAAATCCCTGTGGCATATTTTTGACTAGGGGAAAGAGAGAGACCAGCAATTCTGTGTTGCCTCTTTGTTTTTCAAGCAGGCAGCCACCCATGCACCTCATTTTTATCTCCATTTTCATTTTCCTGGGGAACTTTTGACAGATGAGTTTGCTATTCCCTGGAAAAAAAATCAGTGACAGACAGGATCCCCGGGAATCCACGGGCTTAACACTGAAAAACAAATCTCTTTTTCCCGAACACACTTCCACCTCCTGCCAACCTTGACATTGCACTCTGGCAGATGGCCCAGTTCCTACTGTGCTTCTTGTCAACTCTTCAAATGCAGGTTTTGAACCAAGGACACTGTAAAAAATGATTGGAAAGCAAGGGGCTAAGGTATTTCCTCTGGAGAGGGGAAAGAGGGAAACAGGCAAAAGATACTAACATTAACGGCAAAGGATTTTTAACTAATGGTGTAGTCAGAATCACAGAACCATTGAAATATAGAGCTGGAAGAAATCACAAGGGCTATCCAGTCCAACCCCATTCTGCTATAGAATCATAGAATCACAGAGCTGGAAGAGACCCCAGGGGCCATCCAGTCCAACCTCCTGCTATGCAGGAACACCCATCAAAGCATTCCCAACAGATGGCCATCCAGCCTCTGTTTAAAAACCTCCAAAGAAGGAGACTCCACTACACTTCGAGGCAGCAGATTCCACTGCCAGACAGCCCTGACTGTCAGGAAGTTCTTCCTGAGGTTCAGGTGGAATCTCCTTTCCTGCAGCTTGAATCCATGGCTCCTTGTCCTGGTCTCTGGAGCAGCAGAAAACAAGCCCTCTCCCTCCTTCACATGGCATCCCTTCAAATATTTAAACATGGCTATCATGTCCCCTCTTAACCTTCTCTTCTGCAGACTAAACATCCCCAGCTCCCTAAGGCGTTCTTCATAAGGCATGGCTTCCAGACCATTCACCATTTTGGCCGCTCTCCTCTGGACACATTCCAGCTTGTCAACATCCTTCTTGAATTGAGGTGCCCAGAACTGGACACAGTATTCCAAATGAGACCTAACTTCCTATGTAGGAAGACACAACCTAAACAAGCCCAACAGATGGCCTCCCAGCCTCTACTCCATCACACTTCAAGACAGCATCTTCCACTGTTGAACTGTTCTTACTCTCAGGAAGCTCCTCCTAATGTTTAGATGGAATCTTTTCCTGAAGTTTGAAGCCATTGTTCCCTGTCCCAGTCTCTGAAGCAGCAGAAAACAAGCTTGCTTCATCTTCTCTGTGACATCCCTTCAGATATGGCAATCATGTCATCTCTTATCCTTCTCTTCTCCAGGCTAACCATACTCAGCTCTCCAGCCGCTCCTCATAAGGTGTGGTTTCCAGGCATTTGAACCTGGAAATAATGTGCTACCAGTGGTGGCCAGTGGCTTCCATGTCAGCTGGACTGTGAATCCACTCTGGATTTTAGCCTGAACTTTAAAGGAGCCACAGAAGGTGTTGAAAATTTGGATTAAAATCTTCATTTGATTCACCGGCCCATTGACAGGGAAACCACCAGCTACAGTGGTGAATTACAAGTAACCTAGCTAACAGTAAGAAGTTACTTCTTTAGTAACAAAGAGGGAAATGAAGTAGGTTTTTAAAAGTAAGATGATAAGTAGGAACAAAATAACTGTGTTGGTGAGATGAGCAATATTTTTTTACTCGCTTTCTAAAGTGATATTTTAAGGCCGTTCTTCCAGATTTAGGCTGCTGTCTTCATCCCTAGAGGTTTTCTGTCACTGTTGTTTTTTAAGGTACTATATAATGGTGATGACGATGACGATGACGATGACGATGACGATGATGATGATGATGACAAAAATAATAGCTTGCCCTATAGCAATGACATGGGCCCATTTTTGGTATCAAAGGCAATCCAAGGAGGCTGGAATTGAAATTAGTTCCAATTCATAATGTTGGAGGAGGAACACAGAGGAAGAAAAATCTATGACGTTCCTTTTTCACAAAGAGAGGACCATCCATCAGCAGTACCCCATCCTAACCCTCATTGGTTTCTGCATAGAATTCATGTCATGACAGAAAACAGGCACATAACTAGGCTGGAAGTAGCTCTGGATTGCTCAGACAGGAAAGCCAAGCCAAACTTCTGCATAGACAAGCAGGTGCCAAGACTGAAGTGAACTGTGAATGCCAGGAGCAGATTGCAGACTTCATCCTAGCATTCACCCCAAAGATTGGAACCGAGAGTTATCCCTCATCACAGGGTGAAATGAGATTTTTCCCATCCACCCAACTGGAAATTGGTCTGTTAGAGACTTGTCTTTGGGACTCTGACCAAGAGCAAATCAAGTCCCATGGAAACAGCCCGTTCTTGGGAAGTGAAGTCCTCCAGTGAATCCAGCAGTAAGAATGACATTCTATAAACTCCACGCATAGCAAGCCAAGGCTGGGACTGGTCCAGGCAGTTTGTTGGACAACATCCTAACACTCCAGGGCAGGCAATAAAAGGGGGAAGAAAGTTGGGTTTCCAACTGTTAGACAAAACTAGAGGGTCGGATGAAGAGAGATCAGACTGGGGATTTCAGATAGTAGGTCTCAGCACTAAGAACAGTGGCATGACCCACTGAAGCTGGTAAAATGTGGGCTGGACAGGGCTACTGTTAGTTGGATTTGTAATTGGTTGACTGACCGAACCCGAAGGGTGATCACAAATGGCTGCTTTTCATCCTGGAGAGAAGTGACTAGCGGGGTGCCACAGGGTTCTGTCCTGGGCCCAGTGCTGTTCAATATTTTTATCAACGACTTGGATGAAGGAATAGAGGGCATGCTCATCACATTGCAGATGACACCAAATTGGGAGGGGTTGCTAATATGCCAGAGACAGGATCAAAATTCAAAATGACCTGGATAGATTGGAGAGCTGGGCCAAGGCGAACAAAATGAAATTCAACAGAGAGAAATGTAAGGTCCTACACTTAGGTAGAAAAAATGGAATACAGAAATATAGGATGGGGGACATGTGGCTGGATAGCAGTACGTGTGAAAGGGATCTAGGAGTCTTCATAGACCACAAGCTGAACATGAGTCAGCAGTGTGATGCGGCAGCCAAGAAAGCCAATGCGATTCTCGGCTGCATCAGTAGGAGTATGGTGTCTAGATCGAGGGAGGTACTGGTACCACTCTACTCTGCTTTGGTTAGACCTCATCTTGAATACTGTGTCCAGTTCTGGGCACCCCAATTAAAGAAGGACATGGTCAAGCTGGAGCAAGTCCAGAGAAGAGCGACCAAAATGGTGAGAGGCCTGGAAGCCATGCCCTATGAGGATAGACTTAGAGAGCTGGGTATGTTTAGTCTGCAGAAGAGAAGATTAAGAGGGGACATGATAGCCATGTTTAAATCTTTGAAGGGATGCCATGTAAAGGAGGGAGCTGCTCCAGAGACCAGGACAAGGAGGAATGGATTCAAGCTGCAGGAAAGGAGATTCCACCTGAACCTCAGGAAGAACTTCCTGACAGTCAGGGCTGTCCAGCAGTGGAATATGCTGCCTTGAAGTGTAGTGGAGTCTCCTTCTTTGGAGGTTTTTAAGCAGAGGCTGGATGGCCATCAGTCGGGAGTGCTTTGAGGGTGTTCCTGCATGGCAGGGGGTTGGACTGGATGGCCTATGTGGTCTCTTCCAACTCTACATTTCTATGATTCTATGATTCTATGATTCTATGATGCAAAGCATGCACCCTTTCTGCTTTCAGGGGAGGTGTTTTAGAGGGTTACCATTGTTTTTATGTGTTGTCAAATCAGCTTCAATGTATGGTAATTCCATGAATGACAGACGTTCAAGAGCACCAGTCATCATCAGCCCCATTCAGGTCTCGCAAACTCAGGACCATGGCTTCATTTATAAACTCATTCTATTTGTAATACGATCTTCCTCTTTCCCTACTGCTTTGCACTTTACCAAGCATGATCGTCTTTTCCAATGAGTCATGTTGTCTTGACATGCGTCCAAAGTAAAACAGCATACCGCATACCTTGCAGCTGTGGGCAGGTCTACATAGGGACTACAAAATGCAGCGTCCAAACATGAATCAAAGAACACGAAAGACACTGCAGACTGAGCCAGCCAGAAAAATCAGCAGTAGCAGAACATGTTATAAACGAACCTTGGACACAGAATGGCTTGTTTGAAAAAGCACAGAAATTGCTGGACCATTCTGAAAAAGGGCTTTAAACACTATATCAGAGTACACAGAGAACCATTGAAATCCATAACAGCCATGCACAATTTCAACTAGGAAAGACCAGCAAACTCAGAAAGTAAACAAGATTTAGCTACCAGTACTGAAGAGCATGAGAAATCATAGATCAAAAATATGCCAATGAACATCATCCAGACCCTGCAGGTCCCTCTACAGGGAACAATCCTTAAATGGGTTGCCAGTGTACTTAACACACTGTTATGCATATACCCTGACTAACAATACACTCCAGAGGGATATCTCCCATTTAACAATAGGCCATCACACAGGCCAACTGTAACACATGGCAGATTGCTCCCTCCCCTCAGGACTAACATCCCAGTCTAGTATCCATGGGCTTTTCGTCTCACTTTTCCCCCATGCCACCAGATCCTCTGAAGATGCCAGCCACAGATGCAGGCGGAACATGCAGGAGAAAGACCCCCTAATAGAACACAGTCTTTCAAATGCCTGGAAAACCCACAACAACCAATAAAACAACCTCAGTTTAGTCATTTTGGCTTACTACTATGAGTCCAGGCTTAATTTGCTCTCAGATCCTTTCGTCTTTTTGGCAGTCTGTGCTATCCATCAAACAGTCCTCCTAGACATTTCAAATGAGCTGATTCTCTCACTGTCAGCTTTTTCCATCCAGCATTTGCAACCATGCAGAGAAACTGTGAATAGAACAGCATGGAAGATTCTGACTGGTATTTAATTATATGTTTTTGGTGGAGTCTTTCTCAATAGTCTAAGCTTCCAATCATGTTGGAGTTAATCAGATAAGAATAGATATGGATGAGATGCTAACTTAAGAGTGAAGAAACCCGTGAGACCTAAGCAAAGACCTAATAAGTCCCACATCCTGTCCTGTTTCACGGAGTGAGTATCTGTGGGAGTGGTTCTATGATTCAAACCACAAGCAATGGAGAAGCCAAGCCGGAACAGGATCGTACACAAAGGATTTGTAAGAGAA
Organism: Ctenosaura bakeri; assembly: GCA_948474755.1. Classification (NCBI taxonomy): domain Eukaryota; kingdom Metazoa; phylum Chordata; class Lepidosauria; order Squamata; family Iguanidae; genus Ctenosaura; species Ctenosaura bakeri. The sequence goes on along the minus strand of CAOLHI010000252.1, from coordinate 878,979 downwards.
GAACCATGGTCAATTCAACCCAGGGTTGGAGCACAAAAAGTCCAAGAAACATCCAAAGCCAGGTAGGGTGTCACCAAAGATAATAGTCCAAGAAGCAAGGAAAAGTTCAGAAAACAAAAAGGGAAGTGCCACAGTGCCGGACAGAGCTAGTGGATCTGTTGTCTTGCAGTAAAGAGGTGGTTTTGACAGTGCTAATTTAAGTCAGTACAGCTGGCCCAGTTATCTAAGTGTTTGCTTTTTAAACAGTGCAAAGGCATTTTTCCGGCTCCTTTGTTGCTGCACCTTTAGTGACTGCCATCCAGAAAGGTGTAGTGGCTCTGATTCTTCCTCTTCATGGTCTACATGGGAAGGTCCATGTTACACTTCCAGGGCAGAGCTAACAAAAGCCTCTGGCTTCCAGGCAGGACTGCCAGCCACTTCTGCCTCTGAATCTGAACTGTCCTCTTCCCCTCTTCATCTGAGGAGGTCTCCTCCGGATAAGAAAGAACAAATCCGATTTCCCACTATGGCCAACCAGGTGATTCTGGAAAGCCCATGAGATAAACACAATGGTTGCTATCTTTCTCTGTTATCCCCGCCCCCCACTCCCCAGCAGCTAGTGTTACAAAATTTGCAAATCTGGGTAACATTTTCAAAACCCAAATGAAATGAAGCACTCTCCTGTTTGCACTGGCCAAATTCAATAGATAGAAGTATTCTCAACATGGAGAGGATCATGTTGAGGATCCACCCTGCCATATAGGTACTGACACCAAATTAGGAGGGGTTGCTAATACCCCAGAGGACAGGATCAAATTTCAAAACGACCTTGACAGATTGGAGAGCTGGGCCAAAGCTAACAAAATGAATTTCAACAGAGAGAAATGTAAAGTCCTACACTTAGGCAGAAAAAATAGAATGCACAAATATAGGATGGGGGACATATGGCTGGATAGCAGTACATGTGAAAAGGATCTAGGAGTCTTGGTAGAGCACAAGCTGAACATGAGTCAGCAGTGTGATGCGGCAGCCAAGAAAGCCAACGTAATCCTTGGTTGCATCAAGAGGAGTATGGTTTTCTAGATCAAGGGAGGTAATGGTACCACTCTTCTGCTTTGTTTAGACCTCATCTGGAATACTGTATCCAGTTCTGGGCCCTTCATTTCAAGAAGGACATCAACAAGATGGAGTGTGTCCAGAAGAGGACAACCAAAAGAGTGGAGGGTCTGGAAGCCATGCCCTATGAGGAACAACTTAGGGAGCTGGGTATGTTTAGTCTGCAGAAAAGAAGGTTAAGAGAGAACATGATAGCCATGTTTAAATATTTGAAAGGATGTCATGTCGAGGAGGGAGTGGGTTTGTTTTCCACTGCTCCAGAGACTAGAACAAGGAGCAATGGATTCAAGCTGCAGGAAAGGAGATTCCACCTGAACCTCTGGAAGAACTTCCTGACAGTCAGGGCTATCCAGTAGTGGAATCTGCTGCTGCCTCAATGAAGTGTGGTTGAGTCTCCTTTTTTGGAGGTTTTTAAACAGAAGCTGGATGGCAATCTGTTGGGAATGCTTTGATGGGTGTTCCTGTATAGCGGGGGTTGGACTGGATGGCCCCTGTGGTCTCTTCCAACTCTATGATTCTATGTTAAAGATGGGAAGTCTTGCAGGGGAAGAAAAGGAGATGGGAAAACTCATTCAGAAAAAGAAGCACAACTGAATGAGTTGTTGTTGTTGTTGTTGTTGTTGTTGTGTGCCTTCAAGTCCTTTTTGACTTACGGCAACCCTAAGATGAACCTGTCATGGGGGTATTCTGTGTGTGTGTGTGTGTGTGTGTGAGAGAGAGAGAGAGAGAGAGAGATGTGCCCACTGTCACCATGTTGGTTTCTATGGCCAAGTAGGGAATCAAACCTTGGTGTCCAGGATCTAAATCCAACATAATCCACTACACCATGTTGGCATACAGCTGAATATACAGGCATCCAAACTCACACTTTTGGAAATCCAACACTAAAAGCTATTTGGAGTAGTTGGCTGTGATGGCAGTGTAGCAGCAAATCCATTCCAGAGTTTATGTTAGTTCAGATTTTAAAGGAGCCATCCAATGCATTGGACTCTATCCCCAAATGAGATTGAGCACCTTGGATAGCTCCTTTGAAGTCCAGACTAAAACCCGGCACAGAATCTCTGCACAGTGGTATTGGAGCCAAGTGATCCTAGTGCTCAAAGCCCTGCATCTGAAAGGATGAATGTTTCCATTTAATGTAGAGTCGAAGGCGTTCACGGCCAGAATCCATTGGTTCTTGTGGGTTTTTCGGGCTTTGAAACCGTGTTCTGGTTGTATTTTCTCCTGACATTTCACCTGCATCTGTGGCTGGCATCTTCAGGAGAAAATACAACCAGAACATGGTTTCCATTTAAGTTTCTCTGGTACTTACTTTTAAAAACAAATCCCATCAAACGTACAAAAGAATTTGCAAGTTGTGCTAAATTCTTATGAAAAATGAACTGAACCAAAATGTTCTCCCACTCCTAACTTTCCAATGAAGACATCTGAAGCACAGAGTCTCTGCAGGCAGTAGAGTTTTGGCATGCCACATGCAGTGTTGCTCATCACGAGGCCTGCCTTGGTGTAGGGGGGAATGCAGATGTCCGGATCGCACTCGACAGCCTGTCCCTCCTCCGTCCCCTCTGCCACCAGGCCGCCTGCCTTATGCCTTTCAAAAGCTCCGGTCCCAAGCGGGTTAGCCAAGCTCAGCTTGGCTCCAGAGAATGTGTGATTCACATCCCGCGTGCTGGTCACAGATGAATCAGTACTGATTACCACATTCACCAAAAATGTTCCTGGAGAAGTGTAGAAATATTAAGCAAAATTGTTGCCCTGGAGGTTTGCTATGCAGAAAAGCAGCACTTTGGGAAAGTGGGAGAAAAGGAGATGAGATGAAGCTGTGCAAAGCAAGTCAGAGGCCAGTTCAAGTGGCTGTGCTTTTATTCTCCACTGTGCAATTGAGATATTCAGCTCATGGTTGCTTTAACAGAGTTCTGCAAGTGTAACCATTGCAATGGACCTAAATCCTCTTATTAGTTCCTGCAAGAGTAGAGCTATTGAATCAATTGGATTTGTTGTTCCTATTGTGTGCTTCAAGTCATTCCCGACTTATGGTGACTCTAAGGCGAAACTATCACAGGGTTTTCTGGGGCTGAGAGTGTGTGATACACCCAAGGCTTTTGTATATGGCTGTGCCATCTACTGTCCTGCCCAATGCCTCATCCCATTTCAGAGTTATTATTCAGATTCAGAAGCAATGTCACCACCATATCCTGATGTGAATTCCACAAACCAATTGTGCACTCATCATATTATAGAATGCTGTCTTTGTTTTAAGTGTGTGATACACCCAAGGGGGATCAAATGCCATTTCGCACTAGCCTGTTATAGCGCAATGATTCCACTTTCAACATCCTCTGGAATCCTGGGGTTTGCAGTTTCGAGAGGGGCCACCTGGCCCCTCCCAAAACTGCAAACCCCAGGATTCCATAGGATGTTGAAAGTGGAATAATTGTGCTATAAGAGTGTAGTGCGGAGATGGCCTAAGTAATGTCTCCTGGCTTGCCCACTGCCCCAACCTAATTTACCAGGCAATATCTACACTGAGAGATGGAGGTCTTTCCAACTGGCAATTGGGAATCAGGAGGAAGACGTTTCCACCCCCATCCCAGAAAGTGAAGCTGTGGCAAGGATTTGTAACAGGGGTCCTGCTTCTGATTGTTACAGCCTCAGTCCCTGGCAGGAGAGGGGGGTGAAATGTCCTCCTTCTTGTGCCCGGATCAGCAGCTGAACCAACCCCCTTCACCCAATGCTCCTGCAGCCTTGGAGTCAGTTTGGGAGGGCGTTTTACAAGAGTAGCAATAGTTCCACAATTGTGGCTATTCACTATCAGTGAATGCAGAGAGGTTATGGATGCATAAATGAGTCTGTGACTACAATACAGAATGCCAGCCATCATATTCAACAATTTTTGAATGATTTGGGAATATTTTTTTTAAACAAAATTGGACAAAAATGCACTGCGTATGTGCAAAATACATACAATGACCTAAATCCTAATGTGGAGCCACTAAGTCATTGCATAGAGTAGAACCATTGGAACAGTCAGATTTACCAGTGTGTTGACTTGTCCTTCAACAACTGTTTCAATGGGTCTCCTCTAGCTGGGACCATTCAAAGGGTTTCCAAACTGTATTTCTCCAGTGAAATAAGTGAAGTAAGTAGAGAAATAAATGGAGCCTTCACGTTAAGAAGCAATCTACCTCTGAGGTTGTATGCATTGTAACACCCCCCTTCCTGGAGTATACAATGCCTTTGCATGCACTTTTTTTTCCTCAGAGCATGCAGATTTGGGCTACACTCTTTTCATAACACAAGCAATTTTGTGCATACTTTTTTCAAGGCCAGTCTTGGATTTCAGCAATATGAAGGGTGCCGATATCAGAATGCAACTGAGTTCCAGTTCATGTACAGGTTCAGCAAATGTCAGTGTGATAAGCTTGCATCTACAAGTGAACTGAACAGAATGCTCATGAATTCCCAATGCCCAGCAATTGCTTTTGTATATGGCTGTCCCATCTACTGTCCTGCCCAATGCCTCATCCCTCATGAATTTATCTAATGCCATTTCAGAGTTATTATTCAGACTCGGAAGCAATGTCACCACCATATCCTGATGTGAATTCCACAAACCAATTGTGCACTCATTGTATCATAGAATGTTGTCTTTGTTTTAAAGCAACATCGCTTTCCACCCCATAAAAACCACCACATGCTCTTGGCAATCCTTAGTCTGTGATGACGCATTGCTTTCTCCTTCCTTTGCTGATGGCAATTCAGCTCAGAGCTGTTTCTGTCGAACTCCATATCACCCAGACTTGGAAAAGTTCCTCTTCTGGATTCCTACTCCCACAGGTCCTGAACTGAAACCAGTTATAATTCTTGGCCTCACCAAGATTCCATTTAGCACCAAAAACTCATATGTATCATGGCTGTAAGAGAAGCTTCAGCAGTGGTAAAGGATGCCACGGTCAGGTTATGGCAGGGGGGAGGGAAGCATTGCAGTTCTTTAGCTGATGGGTTCCAGCACCCCTTTGTAGTAAGTGGTAGAATCTGTCTCCCAAACCAATGAGTTCTACCCAAACTATCTCAGGCCCAACAATCCAGAACCCCATGTCTGAATAAGTGGTCCTCAGGCCTTGGATACACAGCCCAGCCTAACTATGGCCAATGAAAAATAGATTCCTGCAGCAGAACCAAATAAAGGAAGCTGTAGTACTCAGGGAAAGACAGATCTCTTGTCCTTATAGCAATGAGAACAGTAAGAGTGAGTTGGGCACAGCACTATTTTCTCCCTCCATCATTTCCCAGCTTCCAGTGTGATCTTGGCTGAGAACTGAGAGGCTAAAGCAACACTATCTAACCTTCCTTACTAGGGTTGCCAAGTGTCCCTTATGGTAAGGGATGTTCCTTATTTGAAAATCAAGAAGCTTGTCCCTTATAGAACTGGAAAGTGTCTCTTGTTATAAGAGATGTTCCCAATTTAAGAAAGTCTGTCCTTTATGGGGATGGCTTGTTGCTGTTGTTGGGTGTCTTCAAGTTGTTTCAGACTTTCGGCAACCCTAAGGTGAAATTTTAATGGGGCTTTCTGGACTTGGGTGTATGTGATGCACTCAAGTTCACCCAGTAGGTTTCCATGGTTGAGCGGGGAATTGATTCCTGGTTTTTAGGGTCATAGTCCAATGCTAGACTGCTACTCTGCACTGGTTCACGTGAGGCTGACAGACATCTATCCCTTATTATAAGGCCATTTCCACACTATGCTGTTATAGTGCAATTATTCCACTTTCAACATCCTATGGAATCCTGAGGTTTGCAGTTTGGGGAGGGGCCAATCGGCCCCTCTCGAAACTGCAAACCCCAGGATTCCATAGGATGTTGAAAGTGGAATAATCGCGCTATAACAGCGTAGTGCAGAAATGGCCATAAAAGATGTTCTCTGTTTGAAAGCCAGAAAGTTTGGCCTTTATAGGGTTGGCAGGGTGTTATTATAAGGAACATAATCATAGAAACATAGAATCATAGAATCATAAAGCTGAAAGAGACTACAAGGACTATCAAGATTAACCCTCTGCCATGCAGAAAGACAGAAACAAACATTCCTGACAGATGACCATCCAGCCTCTGGTTAAAAACCTCCACAAAGAAGGAGACTCCACCACACTTCATTGAGGCAGCAGCGTATTCCGCTGTCAAACTGCTCTTACCATCAAAAAGTTCTTCCTAATGTTTAGAGAAATCTCTTTTCCTGAATTTGGGGATAGAGATGTTCTCTGCTGCAGGATTGGAAAGTGTTTCCTTTTATTGTAGAAAGAGTGAGATGCCAAAAATCTTGTATTTTGGAGGGAGGGTGCTCCATAAGACAGAATTGTGCATATATCCTGTTATTTAAGAATGTGGACAATATGTTAATTTTACAGAGCTACGGTAACTGAAGTCAATACTTTTATTTGGTGTTTAGGCAGACCACAAACGAGTTAATAGCCGCTTCCTGATTCTTAACTGTTCATGTTGTGAATTTCAACTGTCCTTTATTGCTGTTTTGCTAACCTGGCAACGATAGTGGCTACTAAACAGAACGGCCATTTCTGCACTAGATTGTTATAGTGCTATTATTCCACTTTCCACATCCTATGGAACCTGGGGTTTGCAGTTTAGGGAGGGACCTCCCTAAACTGCAAACCCCAGGATTTCATAGAATGTTGAAAGTGGAATAATAGCACTATAACAGTCCAGTGTGGAAATGGCCTTAAAATAACCCTTTCAGTGCCATGAGGCAGCTGTTAAAGTTTAGCCATGATGCCAGCAAGGGTTCTAAAACCCACCAATTGTACCCTGCTGGTTAGGATGTTCTAGAAGCTGTAGTGTAAAATAGTAACTTTTCCAAGGTCTGAATGCATGGAATGCTAATATCCACTGGCAGATGTGTTTAGGACATATCAGCAATCAAAAGTCACTGCTGAAGCATCTGTCCATTGCTCCAGCCCTCCACAAAAGAATAAAGAAAAGGTCATCTCCTCATCTGAGAGCCCCAGCACTAACAAATTATTTTATTTCATATATATATTGACCCATCATGTTTAGCAATCTGCCAATTAGTCCATCAGTCAATCAAAAGACTTTTTAAATTACTCATCCTTCCCATCACAAAGAACCTAGTTTCTCTGGATATAAGGGTCAGGTTAGGGTTTAAATCAAAGATGCAAGGGTTGAGACACCATGGCCATTCCTACATTGCACTGTCATAGTGCTAATATTCCACTTTCAACATTGTAGTTTACTGAAGCCAAAGAGCTCTTCGACTGAGAATTCAAAAAGCATCTCCCTAAACTGCAAACCCCAGGATTCCATAGGATCTTGAAAGTGGAATCATAGCGCTATGACAGTCCCGTGCGGAAATGGCCCATGATTTTTCCATTTCAGGATATTTTTGCAAAAGGTATTGATGAGGATCCTTGTGAAATCCATCATATGTGTGTAGTGTAAATCTACACCCCATATAGTTACATAGTGGTTTTGCAATGCCACCCTTTTGCTGAACATTGATACTGTGCATTTGACTATGTATCTTCCAGTGTGCCTGCTTCTTGTTCCCTTCCACAATGGGGGATGAAACGTGGTTGTTTTGCCATCCCAGTGAATCTGGTGAGACACTGAAGGCACTCTGAAGGCCTGAAAACCATGAAGCCCTATGAGGACCAGCTTAGGATGCTGGGTATGTTTAGTCTGGAGAAGAGAAGGCTATGAGGTGACATGATGGCCACGTGTAGATATTTGAAAGTATGTCATATGAAAGATGGAGCAACTTGTTTTCTGCTGCTCCAGAGACTAGCATGTGTGACAATGGATTTAAACGACAAGAAAAAACAATTCACCAAAACATTAGGAGGGACCTCCTGATGGTAGACACAGTTCAACAGCCCTTGGAATGTAGGTGAATCTCCTTCTTGGAGGTTTTTAAAGAGATGCTGGATGTCCATTTTTTGGGAGTGTTTTGTTTCCGTATTCCTGCATGGGAGGAGGTTGGACTGGATGGCTCTTGTGGTCTCTTTCAACTCTACGATTCTAAGAGTTATTCATCACCCATGGCTGATGTCTTGTTGGTTAGTCACACCTAGAAAAGAACTATAGTTGAAGGATACTGAACAATGAGCCAATGCATAGGTAGATCTAACGTCTTCAATAGCTGTGTTCTAGCTGGGAGTAACAAGAGGATTTAGGCCCATTGAAAGGGTTGCACTGATGGAATTCCACTTATGCAAGCGTGAAATGCATACCCATTGCCCAAAGCCCAAAAAATAATAACTGCACCTGGAGTCCTCTATGGCACTTACAAATGTGTAACCAAGGCCCTTTCCGCACCTTATCGTCTTCCAGCGCTGGGGTGCGGGGATCACGTGAGCAGCCTCCGGCGAGAGGCTCTCACGTCCGGGGTCCTTCGGCTCCACACGAGCTGCCGCCTCTTCCTTCCACAGTGTAGCCTGGGAGTTTCCCAGGCTGTGCTGGGGCAGGAAGCACGACCAGTGTGGCTCCGGAGGCTCCACATGCTAGGTAAGTGCGCATGGGGCCCAGGAGCAATGCGCGATCGCACACCATTTTTGGCTTCTAGCCAAAAATGAAAAGGTGCACGATCAGCACCTGCTGGCCCCTGGAGCATTGTGCAAAAAGGGCTCTAGAGTTACACATTCGTGCACTCCCAGCAAAGTCCCTGGTTTATGCGCTATGTAGGGACTATGAAGCTCTCTCAATCCTCATTTACATATAACTACTCAAAAGTAGAACTGTTACTTATAAATAGACCAAATAAGGCATTGGTTAAAGATTTTTATTTCTAACATGATACTATGCTGGGAAAACAGTATTCTATCCTTTGATTATAGTCTTCTATAGTAGTATTTATATAATTATGGTTTCCACTGGTTGATTTGCTTTGTAATATTCTTCTAATTCTGAAAAAACTTTCTATTCTCTTTGTATATAAAAACTACTTTTTTTTCTTTTTTAGTATTCATGAAAATAAAAATAGATTTTAAAAAGTCCTCATTTACCAGATGGCAACTGCTGTGATTAACAGGGGTCTGTTCCCCTGTCAATCAAGAAGCAGTCAGCTTAATCCAGGGGTGTCAAACTCAACTTCATCTTGGGCCGCACCAGCATTATGGTTGCCCTCAAAGGGCCAGCTGTAGTTATAAGACTATACAAATGTATCTACTCTTTTATCATATTAAATAATTGCAAACCCCAGGATTCCATAGGATGTATTTACTCTTTTAATGCACTCAATTATTCCTGGTTTTAGTAGTAACTAGCCCTGAAACTAGAAGTCTAGGAAAAATAATGGCAAGCAGGTATTCAAGGGTACAACTATTGTACAACTTATTGAAAAATGAGTTTTGAAAAAAGAAAGTTATTTTTTAAATCGTCAGACAAATATTACTAAGCACCGTTTATTACATTAACTTTGTTTAACTTTTTGGTCCTCCCAGTTGAGACCCTCTCTGTGCCTCTTTCTGCTCCCCCCTCCCCTTTGGCTCTTTCTGCCCCCCTGCTCCTCTCTGTACCTGGTGATCCTGATCCCCATATTGCAGCCCCCCAACTGTTGGTATTCTGAAGAGGGACCCAGCAGGCAGCACTCACAATCTACTTCTGCTCTGACTGCTCCTCTGTCCAATTCTCGTGAGCTGTGATAACTGCTGGCAATGCTCTGATGGTGAGACTTGACCAAGGAGCAGTCAGAAGTAGATCGCCAGTGCTGGCTGCTGGGCCCCTCTTCAGAATACTAGCAGCTGGGGGTCTGCAATGTGGGGATCTGTTGGGAAAAACAAACCTCAGCATTCTCTCTCCCCCATCTTGTTGTCAGAACAAGTGGGCAAATAGCCAGATAGGGCTCCATTTTGTCTCCTGCATGCCAGATCTTCTCCATTTGCCTTTTTCTGTCTTTTATTGCATGATCATAAATACCTTTGGTTCTCAGGTGATCAGATCATGTGACCCAGGACTGTGCTTGGGTCATTGGTCTTATAAAAGTTAAGACCCCTCCTTTCTCTCTCTCTGATCCCTCTTTGTTCTCATGGCTGCTTTCTCTGAACTCTTCGCATGCTTCGGAGTCCCATCGAGAAGGATGGTGAGTTAAGACCGAAGATTCTCCTATTCATTAGTTAGACAGGTAGCAGGCTCTCAATACTGATGTAAATGAAGAAGCCATTAGTAAAGTATTTTAAGTCTTTTATTCAAAGCTACCTGTGTTCGTGTTTATTGCATCAGTTCAGTTTGAAGCCACAAGTCATTAGACAAGCTTTTAAACGTTTCTCTGTGTAACTCTGCTAAAAGAAGGCTGAATCCTAACAGTTTTAGTCTCATTTTCCTACAGGATCAGGCTCACCAGGCAGGGGGAGTGCCACGGTGGCAGCAGAGGTGCAAGGGCCACATGAAATGGCCTGGTGGACTGGATTCAACCTACAGGCCTTGTGTTTGACACATGTGGATTAATCATTCCCACCCCACCCACACACACCCATGCATAAACAATCTCCGATGTGAAGGGGAATTGTGACAGGGACCCTGTTTTTGCCTGTTGCACAGGAGATCACCCATAGAAGGGAGTGGGAAGTCAGTCAGCTGCTTCCCAAGCAACAGGGGAACAGACCCCTGTCGACTGCAGCAGCTACTTCCTGGGGATTGGGGCATCAAGCCAGGATGTACCACATAGCACTGTAATTTGGAGTTATTACACATACAGGGACATTTCTGCACTAGCCTGTTATAGCGCGATGATTCCACTTTCAACATCCTCTGGAAACTGCAAACCCCAGGATTCCAGAGGATGTTGAAAGTGGAATCATCGCGCTATAACAGGCTAGTGCGGAAATGGTCCAGATCTCCTATTTAGGATTCCAGCCTGAATGTTTAAGGGAATCTATATGTCTTTGCAACACTAACAGGATTCCTCCCATAAACTAATTACACTAATAAGATTCCAGCAGGTATGCATGATTGTAATAGCAGAATGGTTGGGAAATGGGAATGCAGTGAAAATGATGCTCAGCTATTAGTAACACTGGCTGTCAGTCTTTGTGACTTATGCCAGTAAAACTGACGATTATAGCACTGAAAGTATTTTCTGAACATTATGCAAGGAGGTATCCTGTATCTCCTTGCACAATTATTTTCTCCCTCCTCTGCAACAGCTGCCAGATGGCATCAGAATCAGCTGATCTACATATCACCTAACCCAAAGGGCCACTGATTGACCAGGGAGAACATCACAAGAGATTTTTTGCACCATCACCAACTTGGCCTCAGTTATCCTCCCACATCTCCCGAATAAGAATATGGATTGAATTTTATGCTCCATAAGGATCAAATAAGATCGAGGCCGGTGATTATAATTTGAAATAGTTAATGATGTGCAAATTATAGGTAAGGCAGGAGCTTAAGTCCCATTGGTTAGTCGTAATCAAAAGCACTTGAATCAATCTTTGCCCGGTGAATCCACAAATAAGTAAGTCTTTTTGAGTTTAATTAAGTATTGACAATGCTTGCTGTTAAAGGTTAATTAATTATTATAGTGTACGTGAAGCATTGCATCCAGTTGCACTTTAACTTATTAATGGGTTTGATTAATATATTAATAAATACAACAAACTTTTTAAAGAAAGAATACACTCCCGCTCTTCCCCAGTTCACACACATACCTTGTTCTCCCCAGCTCTGACTCTCTGAATGGAGCAATCACTCTTTTTATAACGGCCTCCCACGGTGAGCACTGATAGGCAGCCTAATAATGCTTTTTATTGGGGCAGTATATCAGTTTAGAAAACAGAGGCTATTCCTTTTTTCAGGTGATGTCTGAAGGCTGACCTATGCGTGCCTGGATGCCAGGGATATTTGCAGCTCTGGCCGCCTGGTATATTGACCTCACATTGAGTCCATCTTTTACCTCTTTGCTGTCTTTTCTGTGTTGTATTGTAAAACATCCTCCTCAAAGGCCATTTCACGAGGCCGTAAATATCCTCCCACCTTCCCTCTGCTTAGGGAGGGATCCATCATTATTGGAACCCTCTAGACAGCAGCTTGGATGGGTTTCAATCAAAGTTAGAGCTTGGACAGACAGGTGACAGCACGGGGATGGAAGACTTTTGGGGAGGAATGGATGCTCTAACTATGACTAATGACTGGGGAGGAAGGGGAAGAGGGAAGAAAGAATAGAACTTTAGAAAATTAGTTTTGGACTACAACTCCCAGAGTCCGCCAGCCAGCCAGCTACATTCTGTCTGGGTGATTCTGTAAGTTGTAGTCTCAAAAAAATCAAACCCTCAAATCCACTTTCTCTGAATTGGTGACAAAGGTGAAAAGGAAGAGGTGGGACAAGACAGAAGTAATATTTTCTGATTTGCATGCGAGTGAGTCCCAATTTTAAAGATCCTCTAGATCTTTTAGACTATTGCTTCCATAATCTATTGCAAACATCCATGCTGGCTTGGCTGATGGGAATGGTAATCCAAAACTTCTGAAAGGTGCCCTATTGAGAGAGACTGTATTACATGTTCTACAAGCTGATCACACCAGCAGCTATATCACTGCGGTATTAAAGCTCCAAGGATATTAAAAGTACCACTATATAGGACTTTCTTGGTGGCTGCTCCCAGGATTTGAATCTTCCTTCCCAGGGAAGCGAGGATGGCTCCCTTTGCTATTCTTCTGTTGGTAGGTAATTTTGTTTAAAAAAATGCTGACGGACTTTTCGGAAATGGCTACAATAGCTTTTGACAATGTGCAGTTCTTTTGATTTTTTTAGCTGTAACTACGGATCAACACAGTCAGCAAAGAGGTCACCAGAAGCCCAAGAACCAGATCCAGGGAAAGATCTTGAGGGTAAAAAGTCCAGGTGGATAACAGGGGTCCAAGGGTTGGACCAGCCTGGACAGTGGATAGAATCAATAACCAATGATGAAAGAAAGAAAGAAGAAAGACAGACATCCATCCCAGTCTTTTTGCAGAAGCAAAGCAGGGACAGGCCTGGGTGGTACTTATGCTGGGCACAAAAATATTTCTAGGCATTTAACCCTTTATTTCTGAGTCCCTAAGCAATTCTGAAAAATCCACTTCATGGGTTAAAAATCTTTGGATGCATTTTTGTTTGAATCTATTCCGTCTCACTGAAATCTCTACAGTTAAGAACTGTGTCAAAAGTCAGGAAGTCAGAACAATTTGAAAACTGACCATCCTGCTCTGAAAACATCTGTTTGATAATAAAGATGATGTTTATACTAAGAAAGGTCACAAAGACACAGTTCTCTACACGTTAAGCAACTTTAACTCCATGTTCATTTTCTCTCTGTTCATTTAACACTGACAGTTAAACGTCCAGCTATACAGACCACGGCTTACAGCTCACCTGAGGGCAGAAGCTGAAAAGATGCTTCCTTTTGACCAAGAGTTATTTTGTTTGTCTTCTTCCTAACTGGGTTCAGAGTCCCATCCAGCTCCTTGCTTCATCCAGGAAGGCATGGATAGACTGAAATATCAGTCTACCTGTGCCTTCCCAGGTGAAGCACAGAGCTGGATTGGGAGCTGATATTTCAGTCTATCCCTACACGTGGATGGGAAACCAGCAAAAAAATCCTAGGGATGTCTAGTAGGGCAAGGAGAACATTCCTGCCAGAAGCCCTATGGAGCTCCTGCTTCCAATCAGTTGACAGCGTTGGGTCAGATGGAGCTTGGAACTGCCTCCATATAGGGCTCCTTCTAAGTTTCCTATGTTCTCTTTTCCCCACCTTCAAGCTCCCAGTTTTTTCTATATGGGAATCAAGCATCAGCTAGAACCTATCAATGAACCACACCAGCATAATTACAACAGTCTAGACAGTGGAGTATTGTTATCTTCATGTCATCTAGCTGAATCGATCAAGAGGTTTTCTTGGTAAGATTTCTTCAGAAGAAATCTGCCATTGCTTTCCTCTAAAACTGAAGGAGAGTGACTTGTTCTGAGTTTCTATGGTTGAGTTGTATTTGATCCCTGCTCTCCTGGAGTTCTAGTCCAAAACTCATATCACTATACTTTGCCTGGTCTCAGACTTTTGGTGACTCTATCACAGGGTTTTCTTGGCAAGTTTTCTTCAGAGGAGGTTTACCATGGTGTTCCTCTGAGCTGAGAGAGTGGGACTCGCCCAAGGTCACCTAGTGCCATGCCCTGCCTTGGAGACCCTGACAGTGAAAAGGAGGTTCACTGAGGCAGAAGTTTCCCCAGAAGTTTACTCAGTGCAAAATAACAACCAAGAGCAGGGGCCTAAGCCGGGGGAACAAATATCAAAAGGGAGGCAACACAGACTCTTACCTTGTGGGAAAAATGACACCAGAAGGAAGGTCTCCAGTGTTCAGTTTGTTTAAGTAGCAAACAGGCTTTAATGAGGAAACATCTGTGTCAACACCATTAGCTATAAAAGGCGGACAGCTGGCCCACCTCCTCCCAGGGTTGACAACTGATCTTCCTGGTGGTTGAAGCCCTGTGCCATGTTGTCCTTAATCCAGACACTGCTTGTTTGATGGTGATTTGGATTTGCCTTTGTTTTCCTTGTTTACCTTGGAACTTGCATTCTTGACCTGAACTTTGTTTGGACTACTCCCGCTCTCACCTCTGTGATAAGCTCTGCCCTGCTGCTTTGCTAATTGCCTGCCTGGTCTGTCTGGAACATGGCACCTAGAGGGTATCTATGACCAAATGGGGATTCTACTCATAGTCTCCCTCACTGGCTCCTTACACATTACAAACTACTGGACCTCAACTGACAAACCTCAACTGACAAACCAGGCCTCACACTACTAGATCTCAAATTCAAACCAGGCCTCCGACTACAACAGTCTATGCTTGCAGGCCTCCAAACTAGGCATCCCACCACAAATTTTGTTGTTATGTGCCTTCAAGTTGACTCCAACGTATGGAAATCCTATCTCAGAATTTTCCCAGCAAGATCTCTTCAGAGGAGGTTGGCCCTTTCTTTCCTCTGAGGATGAGAGAGTGCAACTTGCCCAGTCATCTAGTGGGCTTCCATGGCTGAGCAGGGATTTGAACCCTGGACTCCAAGAGTCTTGCTCAGTTTCCACTCAGCCACAGAAACCCATTGAACGGCCTTGGGCAAGTTGCACTCTCTCAGCTTCAGAGGAAGGCATTGGAAAACCTCCTTCTGAAGATATCTGGACAAGAAAACCCTAAGAGAAGATTGCCACTGGTCAGAGTTGGCTTGAAAGCCCATAACAACTACACATCTTATGGTGTCCTCTTTGTCCATTTTTATTGTGACACATTTTCTCCTGTTTTAAATGGTCACTCCAAACAAACGGCTTCCTTCACCAACTGACTATTGACAAACGATGACAAAAAGACAGTCAGTGAAATCAAATATTTGGAAATAATACCATGATCTCTAGCTTAAGCAGAGGGGAAATATGGCCACATCAACAATAGAGAAAGGAATGGGGAAAGAAAAACTCCAGAAGAAAGATAAGGAATTCTGCCTCAAGGGTACTTGATGTAAAGGAGTGAACAGACAGCCACAAGGAACCCGCAAGAAGTCATGAGACGAGAGATTAATCCAAGAAGCAGAAAGATCAGTAGTGGAAAAGAGTAACTGAACATAATCAGCATTGATATAATTAGCATCAACAATTGAATAAGAAGACCCAAAGGAAATTGATTTAAAAAAAACCACACTTCTAATATAGAACCCTGAGGGACCTCAACATGATGAGAGAAAAAAGAACTAGAAGAAGTAGAAGACCTATAAGAGAAATATGAAAAGTAATAAGAAAGCCAAGACAAAATGAGCTCAAATCCCAAGAAGATATGAAGCAGAAATGAGAAAATTATGAAGAGGAATTCTTCTTTGGCACTGTTGGCTTCCCAGGTCGAGTTTCTTCCATTCAAAACGGAAGGCAATAAAGTCACACCAGCCAGCCTGTGAGCAGATATGAACAAGGCAGGTCATCACCTCGATCCATGGGGAGAGGCGGAATAGAAATAAATTATTATCATCATCATCATCATCATCATCATCATCATCATCATCATCATCACACGTATGTCATTTCTATTACCGGAGGTGGTTGATGGCTTCCACATCAGCTGAGCAAAGAATCCACTCCAAATGACCTTCCCAAGGGAATGAACATTATCCCCAAAATAGGTTCAGACAGGACAGCTGCTATATAAAAAATAACAATAGTTGGCATCCATCATTGGGTTTTCTTAGCAGAATTTGTTCAAAGATGGCTAGCTTCAGTGCTTCTCTGAGGCTGAGAGAATGTGACAGGCCCAAAGTCAGCCAACAACCCACAAGCATCAAATTAATTTTCCCAAGAAATGTAATGCTCTTCCTTCTCTCCGTCCCTCCCACCCCCATTCCCCCGGAGAACAAAGTCAATGTTTATTTAAAACCTCTTTCCTTTAATGTGGAGAATCTTATTAATTATATCGTTTATAATTTTGTACTTCTTCTTTTCTTTAATTGTTTTCAGTAGTTTGGTCAACTTCCTTAACCAATTACTTTCATTCAATTGACCCATATACCACATTCTTCTTTCTAATATAAAAGTAAACATTATATATTCTGAAATATAATATTGCTATCTATCCACCTTCCATTTTCCTACAGATTAACTAATTAATTTCTTCCACTAAGGACTAAGGTATAGTTGTACTACTCTGTGATTGTGATCCTACATCAGGGAGATGCAAGATAACTTTCCACTCATGGGGCTATGTGGTAGCTGGACATTGCTACCTTGTTAGTGAATTGCCATGTTGGACAACTCAATAGGGGCTCACATATGCATGTATAATGTTGGACAGAAATGCTGTGACAGTTGCCCCAGTTAAAAATACTTTTGATGAACACGTGGGGATACACCTGGGGAATGACTTGGCAAGTCATGATGCAATCCCTAGGGGACAGTAAGGCTGAGTCGTGGTAATATGTAATCCTGGCAAGGAGTTGCATCAGCCATTGTCCCTAGCTGACGATCTATCAGCAGGTGTGTATAAAAGAGGGGAGCTCAGACTGGTTCTCTCTCTGACTCTTGCTGATGCTATGACACCGGAACTCAGTCCGAGAGAACCTCTGCCTGATACTGTGACAGAATCATAGAATCATAGAAATGTAGAGTTGGAAGAGACCACACGGGCCATCCAATCCAACCCCCTGACATGCAGGAACACCCTCAAAGCACTCCCGACAGATGGCCGTCCAGCCTCTGCTTAAAAACCTCCAAAGAAGGAGACTCCACCACACTCCATGGAGGCAGCAGCATATTCCACTGCTGGACAGCCCTGACTGTCAGGGAATTCTTCCTGAGGTTCAGGTGGAATCTCCTTTCCTGCAAGCTTGAATCCATGGCTCCTTGTCCTGTTCTCTGGAGCAGCAGAAAACAAGCCCTCTCCTTCCTCTACGTGGCATCCCTTCAAATATTTAAACATGGCTCTCATGTCCCTCTCCCCATTTTGGTTGCCCTCCTCTGGACTTGCTCCAGCTTGTCAATATCCTTCTTGAATTGGGGTGCCCAGAACTGGACACAGGATTCAAGATGAGGTCTAACCAAAGCAGAGTAGAGTGGTACCAGTACCTCCCTCGATCTAGACACCATACTCCTATTGATGCAGCCGAGAATTGCATTGGCTTTCTTGGCTGCCGCATCACACTGCTGACTCATGTTCAGCTTGTGATCTATTAAGACTCCTAGATCTCTTTCACACGTACTGCTATCCAGAAGATAGATGAACCAGATGCTGAACCTATGACTGAGGATCTGTGTATCCTGCTTGTACAGATGTGTATATATTGGAACTTGAAGAATAAAAGCCTCTGGGTATTTTTGGATGACAACTCTGTGTGCTAGAGTTACTAACCAGTGGGTAGAGTGGGGTCAGTGCTGATGCTGTATGCTATACTCTGCAGCTGCTCACATTTGTTGCTATCTTGATACTCTGCTGTATGTTTAATGTTTGCCTCTGGAACACGTTTTTGTTCAGAGCGCAGCAGTTACTGGGAGGATTTTGTGCTAGGTGCTGTAAAATCCATCTCCCAACATGTAATGCACAATGAACATTCATCAACATGTGAATGAATGCTATGCATTTATCTGCATATGGTGTAATGCACTGAATGTGATCATTTCAAATTGGTAAAATGTCACTTTCTTCTGTAGGAGTGTATCTGGCTTAACCTTTGTGCAGTGCCTTGAGTCAACATCACTGTAAACTTCCTTGTATGTAGCCAAAGGCTTTTACAATATATGGCATAAAACATGAACAAAAT
This sequence comes from Ctenosaura bakeri, assembly GCA_948474755.1. Taxonomy (NCBI): domain Eukaryota; kingdom Metazoa; phylum Chordata; class Lepidosauria; order Squamata; family Iguanidae; genus Ctenosaura; species Ctenosaura bakeri. The sequence continues at coordinate 860,593 of CAOLHI010000252.1, read as the reverse complement.
TAAAAAATAAATTATTAAAAATGTTAGGCGTAACTTTAGAAACCATTTTTACAGACCTGTGTAAAACCAATGAATAGGAAAGTGTAAAATTAATATTTATACTACAATATGTTCCTTAATGAAAAAGCACATAGTTTCTTAGCTGCGAGGGTAAATTGGGTTACTGAATATGTGATAAATAGCCACCTTGAGTGGTGTAATGGTTTGGGTGTTGAACTACAACCCTGGAGACCAGAGTTTGATTCCCCACTACATCATGGGAACCTATTGGGTGTCCATGGGTGCGTCACAGCCCCCAGAAAACCCTGTGATAGGGTCCCCTTAAGTGTAAAAGTATTTCTGACCTTACTGTAAAATATTTTAATGGTTCATTCTAAGACTGTATTTTTATTCTGCCATGTTCCACATTTTAAATTTGTTGTTTTTCTTCCTGAACATTTTTATGGTAGGGAGTGGCCTCTAACAAAAATAAGAAATGAACAATAAGTACACATCAGCATCCTTATTAAATGTGGATACTGTGGATTGAACCTGGCACACTCTATATACAAACCAAGATGTGAAGGCTGGTGAGTTCCACCTCAATGGAAGCTTTTTGGGTTTTAGCCTGAAGGAGCTGTCCAATGTACCGAACCTATTTTTGAATTTATTGTTCAGCATCTTGGACAGTTCCTTTAAATCTGAGCTAAAACCCACATATTCAACAATCTACAGACATTGAAGCCACCACTGAAAGCAGGTGGTGTTCCACCAAGTTCTAGTTCCTTTCCATACTGGTAGCTTTGATTACTTCTTTGTTCTTTCCTTTTTCTTGGCTGTTTTGCTAAAATGTAATGACAGCTTTCCAAAATCAAGAAATGTAACTGTCACAAATACATAAATATTGGCACATTCAAAAATCCAACACGTTTGGCAGCAAAAACTCTTTAATATGGGCATGAGGGGGTGGAACGTGATGGACAAAACTTAATCTCAGGTCCTCCACATTGCATTTCTTTGCTCTCATTCTTTAGAATGAAGATGCTGTTCCTCCTTCTACCACCATTGGTTTTGTGGACCACACTTCCAGCTGTCATTTCATTGCTTTCAGTCTGGTTTTGAAGGATGTCAGGCCTTTCCCAGGGGAGGAAAACACTGTTAACTGCATTCACTCCCCGTCCCACCCTGCAACAACACTTGTCCTTCTGGATTGCCCTTTTCTCCTATGGCCTGGTTGTTCTCCCCATTTCTGCAGTTACTTATCTATAATAGGGGGGAAGAAAATTCAGTCACCTGGAGATAACTTACCACAGCAAGTAGGTTGGCTGGAGATAACTGCTCATCCAGGTGAGATAAGGAACCCAGGTAATCGAGATAAGAGCCAATCTGGGCTGAAGACACTGATAAAATGCAGGAACACGTCTCTCAGCTCCTCTCTAGCCAGACCGAAAACAAGATGTTCCCAGCTGGATAATGTTTTTGCAAGATGAGTCTTGTAATTTGATTGGAAGATGCTTTCATGTCTGAACACAAGCCCAACACGGACATTTACAGGCATGGTTAGCAGTGCATTAGATCCAGGCTACACACAATTGAGAGGGAATCAGAGAGGAAGAAAGGCAGAGTCCGTCTGGAGACAGCAGACGCAGGTCGCATGGCTGCTTAGACTGGCAAGCAATAATAATCCAGACATTTTTGAAAGCCTAAATCCAATTGCTTAACCCAGCTAGAATAGATCCATTGAATCAATGGCTGAATAAGCAGCTGGACAGTGAAGAAAGCAGTCAGGAAGAAAATCAACTTGTTTGAAATGTGACACTGGAAGTTCTACAGATACCCCGGACTGTTAAAAAGACAAATAAATAGGTCCTAGAATAAATCAAGCCTGAACTCTCACTAGGAGCAAATATGCCTTTGAACTTAATATGAGACGATGTAACTCACAAGGAAAGATTAAAATGATTGTGATAATGTGGAAGGCGGTAGGAAAATAGGGAGACTACACTATAGTCGATTGATTCAAGCAAAGAAGCCACAGCCTTGAGTTTGCAAAACTCAAGCAGGGCAGTTGATGGCAGGGGATCTTGAAGGAGTCAAGTTCAAAAAGCCATGGTATGTTGAAGTTGACTTTGTGGCAAGTAACAACCACAACAACAAGTCAACATTTGCGAAAACTCTTCAATTCACTGCATCCCCTCTGGTTGGAACAAAGAATTAGATGTAGATCATAAGGCAAAATAAAAGAAAAGGCTTCATGGATGATAGATGAAACTCTTCAAGCCCTTGTTGCTCTTGTGTGCCTTTGAGTCATTTCTGACTTATGGGGACTGTAGGGTGAACCTATCATGGGTTTTTCTCAGCAAGATTTGTTCACAGGGGGGTTGCCAGTGCCTTCTTCTGAGGCTGAGAGAATGTGACTTGTCCAAGGTCGTGCAGTGGGTTTCCATGGCAGAGTGGGGATTCAAATTCCTGCCTCCAGAGTCATAGTCTAATACTCAAACTGCTATACCCCACTGGCTGATTGAGGACAGACAAGAAGCAAAAGTAAAAGGTGGCAGAAATATGGTTAGAACTCTGAGTGCTCTGCATGTTTAGAGACTTGTGCACAGGGACAAAAAGAACTACTGTAATAATCAAAAGCAGAGGAATAGACTAAGACTACAAAAAAGGAAAAGCAAGAGACCTTTTCCACAAAATCCAAGAAGTCAAAGGGAAATTTAAACCTAGGGTGGGGCTGCTATACCACCAGCTGGGGAAGTCCCAGAAGCTCCTAGCTGCCATAGATAATGGTGAGGAATGATGTCAGTTGCACTTGAAAAATTTCTAGAGGCTTCTTCATTCCTATCTAAGCTTTAATACATATAACCAGGGATCAAAATGGTGCAGCCAATTTGGCTGAGCTCATGGGGCTACAACTTCCAGTAGCCCTAGCCAGCATAGTAAATGATGAAGAATACTAGTGTTACCCTGTAAGTTGGGGGTCCTGGAAGGGGCACCCAAATAACCAAATAAAAACACAAGATGGGGAAATTAAGCTAGAGCACTCTCTTAAGCTAACGAGAGGCAGGGTAACTTTAGCTAGGATCTTGTACCCTATGTCTACGGCTTCAGGTCAGAGAGCATAGCCAGACAAGTTTTAAAGTAACAAAAATAACATTTATTGAGGACAAACAACATAAAAGACACCACATGCACACAGCTAACTAGAAATAGAAATGGAGAGCTTTGGGGAATGGGTAATATGACACCTGGTCTCGTAGTCCTGGGGAGAGGAAGAGGTTGCAGGGGAGAAAGCTCAGCGCGGCTTGCTGAGGGGACAACTTCACTGGACAGAATGGCAGCAAGGCTGGATGGACGTCTGGGGTGATCCAAAGTGTTCCAAGCAGTCCAAAAGGGAGGCAGACTCAGTTATAGGGAACTGAGGGGAAAACTTCACTGGACAGAGCGGCAGCAAGGCTGGATGGACGTCTGGGGTGATCCAAAGTGTTCCCAAAAGTGGGAACTTTTTATAGGGTGGATTTTACCTACAGGCCATGCCATGCTCGGTGAGAACAAAGGAAATTTGGAGCTGGACAAAGGAGTTGGAAAAGGTAAAGTTCTACATGATGAGCTTAGCGCTGGATGACAATAGTATGGCCAGAATGCAAAGGGCTCAATATAAAGGAACGGCTCAGCTCCTGGCCGTGCGTCTTTGTAAAGATTCGTTCTGAACAAGGCCAGTTTGCAGGAGGGTTTTTCCCTAAAGCATCGGAGAGGCTTTAACTTGCCTGCCTGAATGGAGTTTGGAATGTACAACCATTAACAGCCGCGTTCAATACATGCTTGTCCGGTGGACCTCTGCAAACACGTGGAGTAGGGTGGCAGAGAAAGGTCAAGCAAAGGCCAAATTATTTGATATCAAAAGGATATCTAGTGCTCTCACCAGACATATCATAACCGTGATAACACTAGGACTTACAGCTGAGCAATATCTGGAGGCTGGCAGAGTTCCCATCCTTGGCAGAGGGCTGTGGTCTACTGGCATCCTTGACTGGCGAAGGTGATTCACTACACAGTTTTGTTACAAAACCCATGAAGTTACTACCTTGCAAAAAAAAAAAAAATACTCCCCTTCTTCCCAGTCATAAAGAGAAGGTAGCATCTGTTCAGTGCTATGATTCTTATAACTCTATGAAAGGAGAAATATGGTTCTGGAGGAGAGTTCTATGGATACCCCAGATTCCTAAAAAACAAATGAATGGGTTTTAGAGCAAATCAAGCCTGAACTCTCCCTTGAAGCCAAGATGACTACACTATAAGAGTGTAGTGCGGAAATGGCCCATGAAGCCCTCTGAGAGCAACTGAGGGAGCTAGGTATGTTTAGCCTGGAGTAAAAAAGGTTAACAGGTGACATGATAGCCATCTTTAAATATGTTTAAATCTTTGAAGGGATGTCATGTAAAGGAAGAAGTGGGCTTGTTTTCTGATGCTCCAGAGACCAGGACAAGGAGCAATGGATTTAAGCTGCAGGAAAGGAGATTCCACCTGAACCTCAGGGAGAACTTCCTGACGGTCAGGGCTGTCTGGCGGTTGAATATGCTGCCTCGGAGTGTAGTGAAGTCTCCTTCCTTGGAGGTTTTTAAGCAGAGGCTTGATGGCCATCTGTCGGGAGTGCTTTGAGGGTGTTCCTGCATGGCAGAGGGTTGGACTGGATCGCCCCTGGGGTCTCTTCCAACTCTACATTTCTATGATTCTATGATTCTACCTTTAATATTTGAAGAGATGCCATATGGGCATCTTTTCTGCTGCTCCAGAGACTGGGACATGGAGCATTCCTGTTTTCTGCTGCTCCAGAGACTGGGACATGGAGCAATGGCTTCACACCTCCTGAAAAGAGATTCCACCTAAACGTTAGGAAGAATTTCCTGATGGTAAGAGCAGTTTGACAGTGGAATATGCTGCCCAGAAGTGTGGTAGAGTCTCCTTCTTTGGAGGTCTTTAAACAAAAACTGGGTGGCCATCTGTCAGGAATGCTTTGATGGTGTCTTTCTGTCTGGCCGGGGATTGGACTGGAGGACCTTTGTAATCTCTTCCAACTCTATGATTCTGTGATTCTATGATCTTTGATAGCACGGTCAGCCCTGGTTAGTGCCACCTCTGAGTATACCTTGCCTAAGAAAACCCTATGAAATGCATGGGGTCACCATAAGTCAACAGGCAACTTGAAGACAGACAGACAGACATAGACACTCACACTCACACTCACAGAGTCATCCTATTAGGTAAGCCCATCGGTTGAAAGACGAATCATTCTGCAGTCCTGTATGGCCAGATTTTCTCAAACCCCCTCCCACTTCCTCTGTGAAAACAGCTGCTTTTGTCTTGGACCACGGACTCAGCAGCAATTGGAATGTCCTCAGCCCCCTCCCACCCAAGGGCTCTGTACCAGCATCACTGTTACAGCCTCATTCGCACCTTCAGGGCTGCCAACATCTTCCGTGCCAGCCAGAAGGAAAGAGCCTGCTGCTTTTAATTCTCTCCATCCAGTCTGACTTTGCTGAGCTGCAAATAGTTTGTCATCTCATTGTGTGTCCCCAGCTCAGCCTTTGCTCCAGAAATAAAACACATAAATATTTTGGAGACCTCTGGAAACGCTTGACTCACACACCTTTTAATTTTGACTTTTTGGAAACACAGGACAATACAGGAAAGGTTCCAGTATACAATTCTTCATTCCATCCGAGTCAGGATGAGGCAGTCTCCTCCGGAGGCAGAGTGCTTGGATTGGCAAATTCTGGACTGAGCAGAGCCCGGTTGATTTGGAGCATGCCTGCTGAATGAAGAACAAGAAATATCCAGAAGTGATTCCTCTGCAGTGCAAGAATGGAAACAGCCCTGTATTGAACAAAATGATAGAATCATTGTAGAGTTGGAAGAAACCCCAGGGGCCATCAAGTCCAACCCCCTGCTATGCAGGAACACCCATCAAAGCATTCCCAACAGATGGCCATCCAGCCTCTGCTTAAAAACCTCCAAAGAAGGAGACTCCACTACACTCTGAGGCAGCACATTCCACTGCTGGACAGCTCTGATCATCCAGAAGTTCTTCCTGAGGTTCAGGTGGAATCTCCTTTCCTGCAGCTTGAATCCATTGCTCCTTGTCCTAGTCTTTGGAACAGCAGAAAACAAGCTTGCTCCATCCTCCTTTTGACGTTCCTTCAAATATTTAAACATGGCTATCATGTTATCGCTTAACCTTCTCTTCTCCAGGCTGAATATACCCAGCTCCCTAAGCTGCTCTTCATAGAGCTTCATAGTTTCTCGGCCTTTGGCCATTTTGATTGCCCTCCTCTGGACATGTCCCAGCTTGTCAACAAGGATTGTGGTGCCCAGAACTGGACAGAGTATTCCTTTCTCCCTACTACCTTCCGCCTTACCCAGCACTATCATCTATGCATCCGGTACGTACAGGAAAAACTACTTCAATCCACAAAATATCTACTTTAGGAAATCCACAAAATTCAGAAAAAATATAGTCTACAACCTGGTATCAAGAAAAGATGGAGCAAGAACAAAAAGTGGGATTTAGAGAAAGGCAACAAAATTGAGTCAGAGATTTTTTTTTTTCCTCCCACATTCTGAGATACAAGGCCGAATGTGCCTTTGGTGGTTGTGATCACAGAAAATTGGAGCCGTGACTCAGCTAATCTCTCCCAGTTCTCTGATGACAGGAAAATATTCGCTCTTCTGTCAGCGGCAATTCACCCTCCGGCAACGGAGCCTAGTGCTTCTGGGACCCCGTGACCCCCTGATCACACAGTGAGACTGCCTCATCCTCAGCAGCCGTCCTGGCTTAGCAATCTGTAAATAAGGCATCTTTGTGCCCCTGTGATGACCTTTGGCTTGGCTCTGTCTCCCAACAGACATCAATTTGTTTGATAGTTAGCCTTGACATTTGCCTGCAGGAAAAAAAAAATTGGGGTTGGCAAGCAAAGCAGTGAGTGAAGATCCAAGGATTTATTCCTGGCTTGGCTACAGACTTACTGTATAACCCAAGGCAAATTCACCAAAGGATCTGCTCCGTGGGGTTGGATGCAGTCACGGCTTTGACCGAACTGCGGCTATAGCTCCTCCGATGCCATTACATTGGGGTCGAGAAGGAGAAATTGCTTCCTCTCAGCTCCCTTTGAAGGGGGTCAGATTATCAATGGGTACAAATGCTCCAGGCATTTGTACCACTCAATTCTACTTTGGTTAGACCTCATCTGGAATACTGTGTCCAGTCCAGGACACCATAATTCAAAAAGAATATTGATCAGCTGAAACATGTCCAGAGGAGGGCAACCAAAATGGTGAAGCGTCTGGAAGCCATGCCCAAGACAAGGGGCTTACAGAGCTGGGGATGTTTAGTCTGATGAAAAGAAAGTTAAGAGGTGACATGATAGCTGTGTTGAAATATTTAAAGGGATGTCATGTTGAAGATGGAGCAAGCTTGTTGTCTGCTGCTCCAGAGACTAGGACATGGAGCAATGGATTCAACCTACAGGAAAAGAGATTTCATCTAAACATTAGGGAAGAGCCATTCAACAGTGGAATACATTGCTGTCTCATAGTTTGATGGAATCTACTTCTTTGGAGGTTTTTAAACAGAGGCTGGATGGCCATCTCTCAGGAGTGCTTTGATTGTGTATTTCTGCATGGCAGAAGGAGGTTGGATTCGATGGCCCTTGTGATCTCTTCCAACTCTGTGATTCTGTGATCTCATAAGCCTGGGGCCCCTTACTGAAGGGAAAAAGTGTAGCCCACTGTTTCTCCTTCCCCAGTCACTTTTTGAATCTCCCAATAATTTGTTTGTGTTATTTCCCATCAAATCAATTTCAATTTATGGCAACTGTTACTTCGAGAGAGAAACCCTATCCAAGGGTCTACAACTTTAATATTAAAATATAACTCTGTATGCCAGAGAGGTCCCCTGAAAGGGCACGTAGGCGGGCACGGCCAAAAGACCGACAACAAGGTCAGACCAGTAAAATTCCCGTCACATAGCCCAGGGAAACCTCAAGAAAAATAAATCCACAATAAACAAAAGGTCCTCCACCCCAAGATGCTGACTTGAGAGGATTAGCATGTCTGCCCCAAGTTGAGCAAATATCCCATCAAGCGAGGTCCGGAGACTGTGGCAACACCCAATAATCCCATCGTGCAAAGGAAATTACCAATGTGAAGCTTTGTGCTCACTGCAACTCCCATTGTTCTCCCCGGGAAAGGATTAGCCCTCCAGGTACGTTTTCCCCTACAAATAGCCTCCGATTTTGAGCGCCTCTTTGGATCGCTCCCGGTCACCCCATCTGACGTTGCTCCGTTTGGTGAGCAATCCCCTCAGCCCTCTCTGTGCTGAGTCCCACTTCTTGGCTGCCTTCTCAGACCCCAGACTTCAGGACCAGGTGCAGTATTACCCCAACAACACCCCTTCAATACTCCCTCTGTCCAATTCCGCCCCTTTTTCTTCTCTTGGGTATGTGTGTGCGGAAGCGTGTTCATGCGTGAGACTTACATTTAACGAAATCATTTATTGGACATTTTTGTTTGGTTTTTGGCTTGGCCTGACCCCGTAAAAACTGGGTAAAAAGACCCTGCTAGGTTACCCTGCCTCTCGCATTGCTATTGCTTGTGCTCTGGCTAGTTTCCATTCCCCATCACGTGGAGCACATTGAGGTGTCCCCCAAGGGACCCCAGAAATCAGGGCAACACAGGAGCCCTGGTGGCGCAGTGGTTAAATGCCAGTACTGCAACCACAAGGTTGTGAGTTCGATCCTGCCGGGCTCCAAGGTTGACTCAGCCTTCCATCCTTCTGCAGGTCAGTAAAATGAGTACCCAGCTTGTTGGGGGCAATTAGCTTAAAAACACATTGTAAACCGCTTAGATAACACTCAGTTGATAAGCGGTATAGAAATAAATGCTATATATTGCTGTGGATTAGAGACCTTTATGAGTCCTAAATATTAACAATGCTGCTCAGGTCTTTCGAACTCAGGTCCGTGGCTTCTTTGATTGAGTCTATCCACCAGTAGTGTTGTCTTCCTCTCTTCTTACTGCCTTCCACCTTACCCACCATTATCATCTTTTCCCAATGAGTTACGTCATCTCACGATATGCCCAAAGTACAACAGCCTCAACTTAATCATCTTTGCTTCTAGGGCAAATGCTAGCATGATTTGCTCTAAGATCCATCCATTTATCCATTTTTCTTTTTAGCAGCCAGGAGATGCATAGACCTTTTCTCCAGCACCACATTTCAAATGATCTTCCTGTCTGCTTTCTAGACTGCCCAGCTATCACACCCATACATAAGAAGGAGGAGGAGGAGGAGGAGGAGGACTTTGAAATTCCAAAACTTTTTTTTTGAAAAATTCAAATTTCAAATTTGTCAAATTTTCAAATAATTCAAAATTCTAAAATTTCAATCTCTCTCATTATGAAATGAAATCTTAAAATAATATGACACATATCAAAGGTGGCAGGTTGGGATAGATCTATGCAGCTTTTCTTTATGAAACTGATCTTTTAGAAAATACTGCAAACAATAGTGTAAGTCACACATAAAACGGATTGCAGTGAGTACACATCTTGCTCATTGCTTAAGCATATGTTCTCATTCCTTTTGCTTGGAATGAAGGACAACATGAGATTCTCCATTATGTTCTCTTACATGGAGTGTATTTTCCATGTGCAGTGCAATTTTCTTTAAAAAAAAATCACATGATTCATTTTTAAAAGGTCTTGTTCTTAATAGTTAATGTGTTTTAGGGGGTTTTAGATGGGTTGGTGGGTGGGGAGGATGGGTTATGTTTTAATTGCTTTTAATGCATTTGATGTACTGTTGTAGTACTGCCTCGATCCGTTGGGAGAGGCGGGATATAAATATTATTATTATTATTATTATTATTATTATTATTATTATTATTATTGTTATTGTTATTATTATTATTATTCATTTTGGGAACAATGGTAAGGCAGTTCTTTTCAATATTAAGTTGTATTTTGCAAGTTAGATTTCTAGTCTTTGAATTCCACCAGCTTCCCATCAGCAAGAACGGTGAGGAGTAGGACCAGATTAGAAAATTAGGCATTTACTGTGTATTGGTGCACTCTTGTTGCTGAGATATTTTTTCTTGATATTAAATTATATCTATTTAGTACCTGTAATAGTTTGCAAGAATTCTCTGTATAATTTTGTGGAAAGAGATATTGGTGGGAACATCCGGATAAGGTTTTTTCTTTTCTTAACAAAAGATAAGAGGAGCACAACCAATGTTTAAGTTAACGATATATCAGAGGTAGAAATTAATATTTTTTGGGATTTTTTTTTTCAGTTTCCCAATTAATATAACAAACTGCCTTTAACCTGGGGGGGGGTATCCTTTTTCTTTTTGGTTGGGGGGGGTGGACACTCTAGTTGGGTTAATTATGAACTAGTTTTGATTTAGCTTCAATTATGTATTAGATTAATGTTAAGAAAACTGACAGATATTATTTGTACATATTGTGAATACATTGTATGGGAAAAGGGAGAAATATGGAAACATGCTGTTTTGGAATGTAATTTTTGTGTCTTTTTTTTCTCTTATATAATCTAATAAAAATATTTATTAAAAAGAAAATTAGGCATTTGAATTTATGCGATGACGTCCAACCTGGAACCGACTCACTGAAGACGTTTGGTGTTTTCTTCCTCGCATTCATCTCAGCTCTGAAGTCACGTCCTACTTTTTGCACAGAGCCCTAAAGTGTTGACAATCCGCAGCTGAAATGCCAACACCAACACAGCAACATGTAATTCAATTTTTCTGGCAAGTAATGCAAATAATAAGTCCGCAAACTTCTTTGGAGGTTGCAGGAAACGAGCCAGGCGGAGAGCGTGCTGTTCTTCGGCTGAAACCAAATAAGCAATGTCAAGGCAACCTCGTATGAAGAAACACAGAGGCACAATCCAGCCATGTGGCATATTTTTATTTTTAATAATAATAATAATAATAATAATAATAATAATAATAATAATAATAATAATAATATCCCGCCTCTCCCCATGGATCGAGGCGGTACTACAACAATACATTAAATACATTAAAAGCATTAAAACTTAACCAATCCTCCCCAACCACCAACCCATCTAAAACCAACCCTCTAAAACACATTAACTACATTAATGTAGAATCTAGAACACAGGGGGGCAAAGTGTTGTCTTTAGGTTGCATTTGTCCTCTGAACACCATTTTGGGGGCACTGAAACTACCCATCAGCCCCCCAAAAACTCCTAACCCTCCAAAAAACATTTTTCAGCCAATTTTCGTTGGAACCACATGCAGAAAGCCCCCAAGTGCATGAAAAAGTCAACATTTCGCTCAGCCCAGCCCATCCAAGCAATCCAGAACTTTGTAACTACCCTCAATACCTTCATTTTATTATTATTATTATTGTTGTTGTTGTTGTTGTTGTTGTTGTTATTAATTTGTATCCCGCCTCTCCATATGGATCGAGGCGGCGAACAACTTGCAAATAGCATGAATTTCTATATGTATTTACAACTTATATGTATTTATATGTATGTATCTATATGTATTTACAACTTACAAATAGCATGTATTTCTATATGTATTTACAGGCCCTCTCAAAATGGTGACCTTACTTCCTGTCACCATTTTGAGAGGGCTTACAGAGGACAATGGAGGTATTTTGGCTTGCTGTGTGTGTTGAGGGGTAAAGCTTGCGTGTGGTCAGTGGGATCTGGTCCCTTCCCCTTGCACAGTTGCCCACCCCCGAGCTACAGCAACAAAATGATGGATTGTTGTTGTTGTTGTTGCATGCCTTCAAGTCATTTCTGACTTACAGCAACCCTACGGTGAACCTATCATGGGGTTTTCTGAGGCTGAGAGTATGTGATGTGCCCAAGGTCACCCAGTGGGCTTTCATGGCCAAGCAGGGAATCAAACCCTGTCTCTAGGATCATACATAGCCCAATGCTCAAACCACTACACCACAGTTGCTCTCACTCCTATAGTAGTCCCAGCTAACATACTCCTATTGAATCAATGTAGTTCAATCAATAGGATTAGCGTTAAGTGTTGACATCATTCAACAGTTGATTTAATGCGGCTATTCTCAGGCCATTTCCGCACTAGACTGTTATAGTGCTATTATTCCACTTGCAACATCCTATGGAATCCTGGGGTTTGCAGGTTTGCCGGCCTCTCCCGAAACTGCAAACCCCAGGATTCCATAGGACGTTGCAAGTGGAATAATACGCTATAATAGTCTAGTGCAGAAATGGCCTCAGTGGGATTGCCAACAGAATTTGGGCCTGTGAATCCCTTGCCCATCCCAGTTAGGGTTAGGAAATGCAGGAGGAAATAATTTTCACCCACACACCCCCTTTCCATGGGCAGTACCAACACATTCTGGACCAGACTGGTGTCAAGTCACTTCTGGTTGCCATTTTCATCCAACTGATGGATGAAATAAAGACTAGGGGATGCTGAGAGTGGGAAAATGTGAGCCACTATGTTTGGGGTGGGGTGGTACAATTTAGGGAGAGGAAAATCACCTAACATTACACCATTTCTAAAAAAAAGGCATATAGTGGCTAGGGTTGTACGTGGCCTATAGTCTTCACTTTCCCCATCCCTGAGATAACTATAAAGGAAAGCCTATCTAGCATGCTAAACCTTGGCTGGTGCAAGTCAGCTTCCATGATACCACGTGAGCTGAGTTTCATTACTGCAACCAAATCTGTTGAGCTCTGACCCAGCTTGAGTTTTGTCATTTATCTCCTTTCTCCCTTCTCTCTACCTGGCACTGATACACCTTTCAAACTCAATACAAATGCAAAGTTATGGATCCTTAGAAATCCCCTTTTGCCCTTTCTCTTGGGCTGAGATGCTATTAGCAACCATGAGACAACCATCTCAGGCATCCCATTTTGGGGTGTCATGAAAGGGCAGGAAATTGTGAGTTATTGAATTGCTTATTATTGCTTTTTTTTTTCCTCCCAGGGAGGGACAGACGCACTTGTGGAATTTTCAGATTCACGAGCTGCAATGGCTTGACTGGATTCAGGTGTGACATACTTCTACATATATAGGCTATCTAAGGCCCTTTCCACACGTGGGTGAAGAAACGGGGGAAACCACGCTGAAACGGAGTTTACCTTAAACCCAGTAAGTTTGTCGCCATGTGGAACAGCGCATTTTCGCTGCTCCACACTCGTCGGCATCCCGCGGCATCCTGCAGCGCCCAAAATGGCGGCTTACGACTGGCGGAGGCTCTCCACCAACCGGAGAACCTCGCCAGCTGGAAAGCCCGCCCCCGGCAGATCTGCAGGCACGCCCTTGTGCACGCCTGCAAATCCACACCGGGCGCTGTGATGGGGCTGCACATAGCTGCACGATCGTGCTTTTTAAAAACCACCAGAGAAGTAGTTTTTAAAAAGCACACGGCAGCGCCACTTCCGGGCGCCCTAGCGTGGATTGGGGTGTGGAACTATGCAAAAGTAATCCACCTCGATCCACTTTACGGTGTAGACGACCTCCATCAGAGGTCTCTCTACACCGTTTTTAAACCCCTGTGTGGAAAGGGCCTAAGTTATTGGAGACACACCAAGAGTAACACAGTAGCCGGACTGGAGTTTCCTAAGCAGCCAGGTATCTCCTAAAAGTGAACAGCTGGAAAAAACAGAACAGCTGTCCAGGTTTACAGCTGCCTGAGGGGAAAATGCAGTCCCAAAGGAAAGGTCTCCCTATCCAAGAGACCCAGAGAAGTATTGCTATTAGGGCAGAACAACTGCCAAGCCAAAAGGAAAGGGAACTGCAGGAGGAAAAGCTAATCCTTTAGCTAAGCATTCACTCCAAAATAGGGATTTGGCTATGATCACAATGATCTGGGGAGGTGTGTTTTAAAGCAGAGGTTGAAAAGATGATTAAAAGGTAGTATAGATAGAGGCTCCTACTTATCTGGCACTGAAAATTCCATGTTTCTCCCGAGCAGCTTCCTGGTATGGGTAGAATCCGGTGAAAGGGGGATGTTGTCATGCCCCAGTCCCAGGACTCAGGTGTAGATGCAGACAGGATCTTTCCCCAGCAGCCACATCACAGAGACATGAAGAGGACAATGCTTACTGCATCCCAGCGTAGATGAGAAAGGGAGAGGCCACAAGACTCAGAGCACTTATAGAGAGAAGATGCATTAATTAGGCAAACAACTGGGGGAGGCTGCTGGCCAATAAATACCAGCAATGGGAAGGAGAGAAATCCACTGCAGACAACTGGCATTGCTGGTGGAAGCAACATGTTCTTCATTTGGATCCTCGGCTCGTGTTCCTGGAAAACCTTGACCCTCACTTTGTGTGCTGACTGTGCTGCCGGATACTCCCTTGAATTGACACTCTGAATTCATTTCGACCTGGACTGCTGAAATAAGAACAGTAACTGACTGATAAGCTTTTGTACACTTTGTCTGTGGCTGCTGCTTATAGACTTTGCTGGAGGAATGTGAACCCTGTTTGGCTTTCTGGACAGGACAGATGCCCTGATGTTATCCCTGTCTGCACTTTCTTTTATTCAAACTTCCATAGGACTGCAATCTAGAGATACCCAGAACCCTATACTGCCTCAAATAGGGCATGAGTCAAGCTGGTAGCACTTTGCAGGAGCTTTTTTTACTGTGTCCAGTTCTGGGCACCCCAATTCAAGAAGGATATTGACAAGCTGGAGCAAGTCCAGAGGAGGGCGACCAAAATGGTGAGAGGCCTGGAAGCCATGAAGTCCTATGAGGATAGACTTAGAGAGCTGGGTATGTTTAGTCTGCAGAAGAGGAGGTTAAGAGGGGACATGATAGCCATGTTTAAATCTTTGAAGGGATGCCATGTAGAGGAAGGAGAGGGCTTGTTTTCTGCTGCTCCAGAGACCAGGACAAGGAGCAATGGATTCAAGCTGCAGGAAAGGAGATTCCAGCTGAACCTCAGGAAGAACTTCCTGACGGTCAGGGCTGTTCGGCAGTGGAATCTGCTGCCTCGGAGTGTAGTGGAGTCTTCTGCCTTGGAGGTTTTTAAGCAGAGGCTGGATGGCCATCTGTCCAAGGGAGTGCTTTGAGGGTGTTCCTGCATGGCAGGGGGTTGGACTGGATGGCCTGTGTGGTCTCTTCCAACTCTACATTTCTATGATTCTATGATTCATGTATGGAAGAAGGGTGTTCATTTGCTTCTGAACCTGATGCGGCAGAACATCTTGGGTCAACCCGATTACGAGAATTTTGTAACGACAAGTGAGATGATGATTGCTGAAATGTCCAAATATTGATTTTTTTTTTAAAAAAAAATGTTTAGATGGCAGCCTGTTTGGGAATTTAGGATTGCAAATCAATTTATGATTGTGCGGTTTAGAACTGTGGCATTATACAATGGTGGTACTCCCAGCAAAAGAGTCTTGTCATAGCAGTGCCATCACAACCATTGCCGATGCAGAGCAAGCAGCGTGGCCATTGCACAGTGGTTGTGTGTAACAGTACAGCACTTTGTGGGACAGGCTGCCCTTACACAATGGCCATTTCCACACTACACTGTTATAGTGCTGTTATTCCACTTTCAACATCCTATGGAATCCTGGAGTTTGCAGTTTTGGGAGGAGCATTTAGAATTCTCAGCCAGAGAGCTCTTGGGCTTCAGTAAACTGCAAATCCCAGAATTCCACAGGATGTTGAAAGTGGAATAATAGCACTATAACAGTGTAGTGCAAAAATGGCCAATGACAGCACAACAGAGCTTCCAACAGAGCCAGGGGGCACAAGTAATCTAGAATGGAGGGTATTGGAAATTTATGGGCTCTGCACCCAACCAGAAAGAAAAATGTCCCACCAATCACAGTACCCCATTATAGTGTGGGAGCCCTGACTGCAAAATAAGAGATCTTGCAACGTGTCCCACTGTGCATCCGCACAATTCTCTAATATATTATTTGTATTTCATGTCAATGATGTAGTTCCTCCATTGAAATGTTATGCACTGCAGCCTTTGATGCAAGATCTTGACACTTGCTTGTTAAAATATTTCTATCCCACTCTATATTGAAAGATCTGAGGGTCATCTCTTGGGAATGCTTTGATTGCATCTTCCTGCACCGCAGAACAGGGCTGGACTTGATGGCCCTTCTGAGATCTTCCAGCTCTATGATTTTATGAGTGTACAAGTGAAATTGAGACACGCAGGAATTGACAATTTAAAAAGAATAAAAAATAGTTTAAATAGACTAAAGACATATTAAAAATGATTAAGAAGTTAAAGCCGGTTTAGAAGACTCAGTTTAAAACCACATACATTAGCCTTTTGCAAAAAATCATTGATGCCCAAAGGTGATGTAGACTCAAGTTGATAGACTTGGACTCAAGTCAGACTTAAGTCACTTCAGTGACTTAACTTGTAACATTTCCGCACAACACTTTTATAGCGTGATGATTCCACTTTCAACCTCCTATGGAATCCTGGGGTCTGCAGTTCTGGGAGGGGCCAGCTGGCCCCTCCCGGAACTGCAAACCCCAGGATTCCATAGGAGGTTGAAAGTGGAATCATCGCGCTATAAGTGTATCGTGCAGAAATAGCCTTGGACTCGACTTGGCCATAAACGATGCACTGACTCAACTCGACTCGACTTGAGACTTGTATATTTTTAATGACTGGCTTGATGCCCTTGGTCTAGTAACTTAACATGTTCATCCAAAAACCTTATGAGTTTGAACAGCGCCTCCATCTCTTTTTGCCTACTAGTCACATGGCAATCTCTCTCAAGCCCAAAGTGTGGATGCATTTCTCAGAGGGGAATAGCAAACAGGTTAGGCAATGGGCTTGAGGTCTGCTCAGCAGCCTTTCCCTGCTGCATATCAGAGGAGCCTTCTAAAACTTTTCCTGAGATCAGAATACAAAGCTTGCCCCCAGAACACAGGGTGCATTTCTCAGAGGGGAACAGCAAATGTGTCAGGCAATATGCTTGAGGAGGAAAGATCCTTCCTTCTAAAACTTTTGAATCTTCATGAATGGGGAGTAAGATAGGATCCTATTCTCCACTTCCAAAGCTGCAGATGGCAAAATTGCAACTGCGGAGAGCCGACTCTGCTTAAATTGTTAAAACTGAATTTATTTCACTCTATCCAATAATTCTGGAATTTTGGTTGGGGTATGGAGTTGGCTTCCAGACTTGAGACTTGACTTGAAAGCATCTTCAAGGACTTGAGAATTGACTTGAGACTTGGAGTAAAAAACTTCAATGCATCACTGATAAATAGCCATGTTTTTACTTGGCAGGTAAATAAAACCAGCATTGGTGCCAACTGGGGCCTCCAAGGGGAGGGTATTCCACAGTTGAGGTGCCACAGCTAAGAGGGTCCTCTCCCATATCCCACAGTCTATTCATCTTACTGGTGGAATACAGAAGTTCCTCCTTTCCCAAAGCAGACCTCAGTCCTCAGGCAAGCATATGAATCTGTGAAATGTGGCAGATCAAAGCCAAGTTCATTATATGCTCATTTGGGTGTGAGGAGCAGGGGCTCTGCTCTGGTTTTTTTCTGCTCCCACATTTGATGGTGGGTTGAGATGCTGGGCCTACTGCACGTAGCATATAGTTCCCTCTGACCCAGTAGCTGACAAGTAGGGCTGGTTCTGGTTAGTGCTTGGATGGGAGAACACCAGGAAATAATCCCAGGGATCTCCAGGTAAGACTTGCAGAGAATCTTGTCTGAAACCCTGGAGAGTGAAGGATGCCAGACACAGTTAATGATACTGAGCTCAATCAACCAATGGAGTTTGCCTGGTTAGTACTTGAATGGGAAATCACTAGGAAATAGTGATGGTTTCTCCAGGCAGGGCAGGGGAAGAATCTGCCCTGAAGCCCCAGAGAGCCAAAGCTGCTGGTCAGAGTTGACACTCAAGAATATCAGGGATGTCTCTGGGTAGAAATAGAAAAAAAAAGTCTGCCCTCTATCCTGGAGAGCTGCCGCTGCCCATCAGAGTTCATTATACTGGGCTAGATGGACCAGTGGCTGTGGTTTGTATTTGGATGAGAGATGACTGGAATGTACCAGCGATCTCTAGGTAGGGCGAGGAAATGATCTTACCTGAAGCCATAGGGTGGAATCTTGTATCTGCTTATACTTCACTAAGTGCTTGAGAGCCAGGGTGGTGTAGGGATTTGAACATTGGACAATGACCCAGGAGATCACAATTTGATTCCACACTCAGCCATGGAAACCCATTGGGTAACCTTGACAGCATCACACACTCAACCCCAGAAAACCCCATGACAGGTTCATCTTAGGGTTGCCACAAGTTGGAAATGACTTGAAGGCACACAACAACAAAGTACTTAACTAAGTAACTTCTCTTGACTTGACCCCTCCAAACCTGATGGAAACATCATTCAACCATGCTCTGGTCATCAGCAGAATGGCTCTCCTTCGTAAGTTGAGGGGCAATTTTGTATTCATGATCACCAGTGAGTCACAATTTTGACTCTATTGCCATGATTGTACCTTGTCCCCCAACCCCCAAAAGTGTATAATACTGAGCTAGAAGAGCAAGTGGTCACAGTCTCTAGAAGGCAGCTTCCTTTCTTCTCCTGTGCCGGGGATGCTCTGCAAGACTCCTTCTTTCCTTTTAATTCCTTTCTCTGTTTTGTTTTCTGGAGTCACAGTATGCACATATGTAGACTGAAGACAGAGAAAGAGAGGGAGAGAGAGAGACAGAGAGAAAGAGAGAGAGGAGGACATGGGCATGATGCCAAGCAAGGGTGCAACCAGAATGCTACACTCGTGCATCAGAGAGCAGATTTGGGCTGAGCCCCCTCCTGCTGGTCACGTGCGTGAGCCAAGAAAGTTGCACACACTTTTCCAGTGGGCTTCTGGTTGCCATGGAAACCCCTCCTCTCCCTCTCTCTCAGCATCCTTGCCCAGCCAACAGTGCGTCTGCCTTACTTGATCTAGCCAGTGGCTTGAGCATGACCAAAAGCGCCTGGAGAGGGTGCGACATCTGCAAGAAAGCTTTGGTTTCCTGGGCACGTGCTGGCCACCAGGACAAGTTGACGAAGAGCAGCGTGGCCTTCCTTGGCATCAATGCCACCTGTTCTGAGCACAGCTGGAGAGTTTCGGCTGTGCGTTTGTTTTACGGAGCAAAGAGAAGAAGCAACCCAACGATATGTCTAAGTTTAAATAAATCCGGTGCAAAATGAAATGTTCTGATGAGTGTAGGGAGAGTTCTTCAATTTTATCTTGTTGGATAATTCTGGCATTCTTCCCTGCCTTTGTTCTGGGGCTTAGCTAGCATAGGATTTAATTTTCCTCAGCATGTCAAACCCTTTTGCCTTCCCACCTAAAACCTCAGTCTTGCTCTTTGTGTTATTTAAATGAATGGCTATGGTATCTAGACCATGTGATCCAGGATAGACCCTGGGGTCATTGACCTTACATAAGACCATGATTTCCTCTCTTTGCTTTCTTTGCCATCTTGCTTCCATTTCCTTCCCTCTGACCATGCTTCGCCTCTCCACCAAGAAGATGGTGAGTTAAGAATGAAGCTACTATCTTACCTAATCTTTTTGTTAGCTAGTTAGGATCTAGACCAGCGGTTCTCAACCTGTGGGTCGTGACCCCTTTGGGAGGTTGAACAACCCTTTCACAGGGGTTGCCTAAGACCATCGAAAAATACGTATTTCCGATGGTCTTAGGCTCCATTCCCTCTCGGTGGTGGTGCGCAAGCACGAGCCACGCACTCACGTCCTCCTGCCCCCTTTGGCAGGAGCATGTGTGGCCACAGCGTTGCCACAGCAGGAGTGGTGGTGCGCAAGTGCGAGCCATGCGCTCGCGTCCTCCTGCCCCCTGTTCAGAAGGGACTGAAGTCATTCTCCTTCCCAGTACCGGGAGGACCTCCCATCTGATGGGCCAGCTTTGGGGGATGGCAGCAGCATGGGAGGCAGGCCCCCTCCTTGCCACGGCCCCTGCCCCACTTGCCACGGAGGGGGGCACTGAGGAAGGGCCGGGGGGCCGCAAGGCGGTGCTTTTACGGGGGGGCAAGCTGCGCTTGGCGCAAAAGACAAAGGCGCTGGGATTCTTCCCCTGCCAGCCAGGGTCGACACTCTGGAAACTTTTCCCACACTGCCCCCCCAGCGGAAACGAGAGTGAAGCAGAAGCAGAGCCCGGGGAGGTTCTCGGAGTTTTTTCCCGGGGGAGACGCGCGGCTCCTCTTTCCCTCCCTGCCCACCCCCCCATTCCTGGCTGGCGAGGCGGCCTTTGCCGAGGGGGGACGTATTGTAAACAATAAATAAATAATTTTATGTTTGGGGGTCACCACATGAGGAACTGTATTAAAGGGTCGCAGCATTAGGAAGGTTGAGAACCACTGATCTAGACTCTCCAATGTGTATGTAATTGTAAAATGTATAAGTAAACTTTTCTAAGTTTGGTACCTGAAACTGCCTGCCTTGTTTTGCTTTCCAAGTGAGTCTCAGCTCAAGGAAGCCACACAGAGATTGAGACATGCTTTTTCTGCAACTCTGCTAAAAGAAGGCTGATTCCTAACAGTTTTAGCTTTCACAGAATTTACTCCAAAGGGCTAACGCCCCGGGAAACAACTTATCTGAGAAAAGATTGTCTAAAATCCTGCACTCCACACAGAGTTACGATGCCATAGCTATGCTTCATTTCTTAATCAGACCCTGAAAACCCACCTTAAAATTCAGCCATAGAGAAGGATAGAGATGTGCAGTTCTTCTGAGTGGGGCGCTAAAGGCAATATAGCAATTAGCAATAGTAGTTACATTTCTATACTGCTTATCAGTGCGAAGCACTCCCTAAGCAGTTTACATGTATTTAGTTAATTGTCCCCAACAAGCTGGATACTCATTTTACCAACCTACGGAAGCATGGAAGGCTGAGTCAACCTGGAGCCCAGTAGGATCAAACTCACAACATTGTGGCTGCAGTACCGACATTTAACCACTGCACCACCAGGGCACATCCAGCCTCCTTCTGAGCAGCAGTAAGACAAAGTGTATCAACAGAACTCCGCAGGTGATGTTTGTCTGATCACTGATCACTGGCAGGAAGGGGCTGGACACTCCATCCTTCAGCACCCCACTTTCCAGCTGCTGAAATCCATACCTCAGTGTGGTTGCATGGATTTTAAAGGGACATTTGGAGTTATGGCAATGATGCTATGGCCATTAATGTGAATACCTTCTGGCCTCATAGTTGCCTAACCATATGCCAGCCATCGTATATTCCTAAAGCAGAGCTAGGGGCTGGCAAAGTTCCTTTTTTCTTGGATGACAACTCCCCATATCCCCCAGCCAGTATGGCCTCTGGATTCTGAGTGTTGTAGTCTGAAAAGGAACTCTGCCAGCCCCTGGTCAAAACTCACCAAGACCTTACATCATGCTTGGAAAGTGTATATCTGTACTCGCATAGCAATATTGTGCAATCAGTGATGCATCTGCCCATGTGCCTGATGATTGTCCCCGAGGAAGGCACCAGTCCCCATTTCCTCAACCCTGCAGAGGGAATCAAATAAAGTGTTGAAGGAACTAGTGTACCCCAGCCCAAAATATTCATTTGCAAGACTGGAATCCTGTTGGTTGATCCCGGCTAAAGTGCTATTGTTTTCATTATATGCCTTCTCAGCTGTAATGCATACTGGCTCTATCATATGGTTTTCTTGGCAAAGTTTACTCAGATGAGCTCTGTCACTGCCATTCTTTTGGAGTGCAAGAGTGTGACTTGTCCAAAATCACCCAGTAGGTTTCAGTGGAGTGCTGGGGATTTGAACTCTTGTCCCCTGGAATCCTCATCCAACACTCAAACCACTGCCTTACACTGGCTCCCTCCAAACTAGAGTAGACCCATTCAATCAATTGTTGAAAGTTGAGAGTCATCACAGAGATAAATCCCCTTGCATGTTGTTGTTGTTGTGTGCCTTCAAGTTGTTTCTGACTCATGTGCATTTTCCGCACTAGACTGTTCTAGGGCTATTATTCCACTTTCAACATCCTATGGAATCCTGGGGTTTGCAGTTTCGGGAGAGGCCGAGGGACCACTCCCGAAACTGCAAACCCCAGGTCCATAGGACGTTGAAAGTGGAACAATAGCGCTAGAACAGTCTAGTGCGGAAATGGCCATGGTGACCATAGGGTGAACCTATCAGGGGAGTTTCTGGAGCTAAGAGAGTGTGACAAGCCCAAGGTCACCCAGTGGGGTTCCATGGCCAAGTGGGAACTGAACCCTGGCCTTCAAGGTCATAGTCTGGCTCTCAGAACACTACACCATGTTGGCTCAAATCCCATTGTACACCCTCCAAATGTCTAAATGTGTCAAGAACAGTCCTGATTAATTCTCTTCCATCCTACTTTTTCAGCTGCTTTTAAAATGTCCCAGTTTCCCTCTCCTTCTTTCACTCTGCCTGTTTGTCCTCAGTTTATCTCAGCTGCTGCAAATTGAGGCCATTTCCGCACTAGCCTGTTATAGTGCTGTTATTCCACTTTCAACCTCCTGCGGAATTCTGGGCTTTGCAGTGTAGGGAGGGGCATTGAGAATTCTCAGCCAGAGAGCATTTTGGCCTCAGGAAACTACAAACCCCAGAATTCTACAGGATCTTGAAAATGGAATAATAGCGCTATAGTGTTATTGCAGAGTAGTGCAGAAATGGCCTGAGTTCCAAGTGGCACTCATTCTGTCAGGAATGCCAAAGTTGTTTGCACACAGTTAACTCAATAGTGGGCAGAACCTTGCATTTCCAGGCATAGGATATAAATATAAAGCCCTATACAGCTTAGGTCCAGCTATTTGAAAAATGGCATCTCCCTATACGAACCTGCTAGAGCCTGAAGATTGGCAGGAGAAGGCTTTCTCTTGGTCCTGCCACCATTCCAAGCTCACCAGATGAGGACGCGGGAAAGAGACTTCTCAGTGGCTGCTCCCACCCTATGGAACGCTTTTCCATAGGAGGGTAGGCTTTCCTTTCCATAGGAGGGTAGGCTTTCCTTTCCTAGGCAAACAAAGACATTTCTTTTTAAGCAGGCCTTTAAAGGGGGAGCAGGAGAACTTTTTATTTCTTCGCTGTTTTTAAAATTTATTGCAAGTTTATATGGCAGGAATACGCCATCAAAGCATTCCTGACAGATGGCCACCTAGCCTCTCTTTAAAAACCTCCAAAGAAGGAGACTCCTCCACACTCCCAGGCAGCAGCAGATTCCACTGTCAAGCTGCTCTTACCATCAGGAAGCTCTTCCTAATGTTTAGAAGGAATCTCTTTTCCTGTACTTTGAAGCCATTGCTCTGTGTCCTAGGCCATTTCCACACTAGACTGTTATAGTGCTATGATTCCACTTTCAACATCCTATGGAATCCTGGGGTTTGCAGTTTAGGGTTAGAGTTTGAAGCCCCTCCCTAAACTGCAAACCCCAGGATTCCATAGGATGCTGAAAGTGGAATCATAGCACTATAACAATCTAGTGCAGAAATGGCCCTGGTCTCTGGACCAGCAGAAAAGAGGCTTGCTCCAACCTCCATATGACATCCCTTCACATATTTAAACATGGCCATCATGTCTCCTCTTAACCTCCTCTTCTCCAGGCTAAACATAGCCAGCTCCCTAAGCTTGTCCTCATATGGCATCGTTTCCAGGCCTTCTTTCATTTGGGTCACCCTTCTCCAGACACGTTACAGCTTGTCAATATCTTTCTTGAAATGAGATGCCCAGAACTGGACGCAATATTCCAGGTCTGACCAGAGCAGAATAGAGTGGTACTACCACTTCCCTTGACCTAGACACTATACATTGATGTAGCCCAGAATTACATTGTCCTTTTTAAACTGCCACATCATACTGCTGACTCATATTCAGCTCATGGTCTACTGTGAAGGGGATCTAGGAGTCTACTAAGACTCCTAGATCCCATTCACAGGTACTGTGGTCAAGCCAGGTGTCACCGATCTTATATCTGCACATTTCATTTTTTTTCCTGCCCATAGAATCATAGAATCATAGAGTTGGAAGAGACCTCAGGGGCCATTGAGTCCAACCTCCTGCTATGCAGGAAGAGCCATCAAAGCATTCCCAACAGGTGGCCATCCAGCTTCTGCTTAAAAACCTCCAAAGAAGGAGGAGACTCCATCACATTCCATGGAGGCAATAGCAGATTCCACTGTTGGACAGCTCTGGCCATCAGAAAGTTCTTCCTGAAGTTTAAGTGGAACCTCGTTTCCTATAGCTTGAATCCATTGCTCCTTGTCCTAGTCTCTGGAGCAGCGGAAAACAAGCCTGCTCCCTCCTCGATATGACATCCCTTCAAATAGTTAAACATGGCTATCATGTCCCCTCTTAGCCTTCTCTTCCCCAAGCTAAATATCCCCAGCTCCCTCAGCTGTTCCTCATAGGGCTTCATGGCCTCCAGACCCTTCACCATTTTGGTCGCCGTCCTCTAGACACGCTCCAGCTTGTCGATATCCACATGTAGAACCTTACACTGCTCTCTGCTGAAATTTATTTTGTTAGTTTTGGCCCAGCTCAGACTAAGGAAAACCCAAACTGCTGCAGCCACTTCTAGAGTTCTTCTTCAGTAATAACTTTTGCCATCTTGACCATCTTCTGATGTTACTTGGCCACAGCACACCCCAGTTTTCATCTGTAAAATAGAATCATAGAATCATAGAAATGTAGAGTTGGAAGAGACCCCAGGGGCCATCCAGTCCAACCCCCTGCCATGCAGGAACACCCTCAAAGCACTCCCGACAGATGGCCATCAAGCCTCTGCTTAAAAACCTCCAAGGAAGGAGACTCCACTACACTCTGAGGCAGCAGATTCCACTGCCAAACAGCCCTGACTGTCAGGAAGTTCTTCCTGAGGTTCAGGTGGAATCTCCTTTCCTGCAGCTTGAATCCATTGCTCCTTGTCCTGGTCTCTGGAGCAGCAGAAAACAAGCCCTCTCCTTCCTCTACGTGGCATCCCTTCAAATATTTAAACATGGCTATCATGTCCCCTCTTAACCTTCTCTTCTGCAGACTAAACATACCCAGCTCTCTAAGTCTATCCTCATAGGGCATGGCTTCCAGGTCCCTCACCATTTTGGTCACCCTCCTCTGAAATGTTGGAAGGAATGCCATTGATTCAGTAGATCCTACCCTGTTCTAAGCTAACAATAGAACTTAGTTTTCTGAACAAGGTCTGTATGTGCCTTCAACTTGCCTGTTGACAATCCCAAGAATGTTCATAGGGTTTTCTTTGGCAAGGAATACTCAGAGATGGTTTTGCCAGTTCCTTCCTCTGAAATATAGCCTACAGCACCTGGTATTCATTGGTGGTCTCCCATCCAAGTACTAACCAAGGCTGCCCCTGCTTAGCTTCCAAGATCAGACGGGATCTTGTGTCTTCAGGATGTTTAGGCAAAGCCTTCTAACCATTGCATGTTTACATTTCTCAGCGTCCCCATGTGTATCTCTTCCTGATGGAAGACCTGGGTTATTTTGCTACCTCGTTTTGAATTTTCTGTTTTCCTTTTTTCAGCAGAAACTCTCCGTACCGAGCTATTTGTAACAGTGCAGCTCCTGCGTTTTTGATCTTAATCATTCTAATGGGGTCTCTGGGAAATGCGGCCTTTGCTAATGACCCAAGTGGGTCAGATCAAATGGGGGAAACGGCAGGGCTGCTCCGGCAATGCTTTTATCGTAGGAGGCTGAGACAAAGAGGACACCGCAAAGGTCGGAGAACAAGAGAAGGCCCCGAGTAAATAGTAATTAGGTTTGCTTGAAAACATTGCCAGGGCCAGATGCATATAATGATGCGCAGGACATTAGCAAAGACAGGGGAATGGTAGAAAGATCAGGGAAGGACTTGAGGATTGGGAAGAGATAAGAAATGTGCCCAGGGGTGTAACTGCGGAACGGGGGGGGGGTACAAAATGAGCTTGTTGACTCTCAAATAAGAGAAATGTTTTCTTCAGTCTCCAAATTTCTATAGCATTAAAGAGAGTGAAATATCTCCTAGAACTCTTCTATCTGATCCATGTGGAGAGGTGGGATAGAAATAAATAAATATTATTATTATTATTATTATTATTATTATTATTATTATTATTATTACTACTACTACTACTACTACTACTACTACTACTACTACTATTGTTATTATTCTCTTGGTAACTTTGCCTCCTGTCCTTTTCTTTGGATGCCTAAACTGTGGGCCCATTCGCAGTGCACAACCGTAGTGCTCTATTCCACTTTAGCTGCCATTGCAACATCCCATGGAAGCCTGGGATTGGCAGTTTAAGGAGGGATGTTTAGAACTCTCTGCCAGAGAGTTCTAGTGCCTCATCAAATTGCAAGAACCCAGGGTATTACCATGGCAATCAAAAGCTCTTACTCCCAGGAAGTTCTTCCTGTTTAGGTGGAATCTCTTTCCCTGTGGTTTGAAGCCATGGCTCCATGTCCTAGTCTCTGGAGCAGCAGCAAATATGCTTGCCCCGTCTTCCATACGACATACTTTAGACACATTTGGTTCCTGACTGGATCATAAAGTTAAAATAATAGCAACAATACACTAAAAACTACCTAATAAAAGCAGCCATGAGATTGTCATTAGAAAACAAAACAGTTACTCAGATTTTAATGTCTAAAAAATCTTGACCTGCACTGACAAGTGGTTCCCAATCCCCTTTTCCCCAGTGGAGAAAAGGATTATTCAGACCCTCCACACAACCAGAACTCTGAAATGGAAAAGCTGAAGTGCAGTTTTGTCTCATGATAGGAACTCAGTTTGTCCAGGCCAGATCAACAGTGCAACCAAGTTTACTAAACTGCAGTTCCATACTTTCCTTTGAAGATCTCTGTCCCACACATAGCAGATGGGGAGGAGATTCATAGGACTGGAATAACAGAGCAAACGGCCAGGAAGAAGTTCTGGAATCCCTATCCCAGTTAAGTTCAAGACAAGCCATTGCAATAAAATGTGCCATGTTCTACCAGGTTTGTAAAACATATTCCACTAGCTGGTCCCTTCCATGTCAATGGAGAGGTGACTCTGCTTCAGGTTTCAATCTGAAGAGAAAGGGGGCTCTGAATCCTCCTCCCCAGAAATAGATTCAAGCTTCTTGAACAGATTCTTCAAAGTCTGGACTAAGGCCCTTTTCGCACGTTACCCGTTTGCGCGGCTGGGGGGGGGCGTCTTGCGCGAGAAGCCTCATCTGGAACGCTGCCGCTTCCCCGCTCCTTCGTCTCGCAGGTCGCTTCCTGGTAGTGCGACCGTTGCGCTTGCACCTCGCCTCTTCCTTTCAGAGCGCAGCCTGAGAGCTGTAGGCTGCGCTGGCGGAGGAAGCACGACCGGGCTGGCTTGTTCGGTGCACCGCACGCAGGTAAGTGCGTGAGGGCCCTGCGAGCATTGCGCGACTGCACAGTATTTTCGGCTTAAAGCCGAAAATAATAAAATGCGTAATCGTCCCGCTTTAGGCTCGTGAGTGTCGCATGAGTGGGAATGTGTCGTATGGACCAACGCTCCCATTTACGTGATGCTCAAGGGGCCCTTGCGCAAAAAAAAACTGCATGCAAAAAGGGCCCAAGACACAGGGCATTCATCACGCCACTGATGCGGAAACCACTAGCTACTGCTGGCAAACACCACCCACTAGCCTGAGTCTTGTGTTGTAGCTCATTTGAAAAGGTTCAGAAACAACCCTTCCCCTTAGCAAGACTGGCCCTATCATTTGGCAGGGTGAGGCAATCACCATCAAGTAGGAGATACTGGAGGGCGGCAGCAAAAGGTTAAGAACATTCAGCAGGAGGTCATCTGGGCCACCTTGAAGCCCCTAAGCTAGCCTGATGCCTTCAGGTGTGACAGCGGATGCTGTCCCAGAGGTGTCTCTGGGGGGGCCTGGGTGCCAATGCCAGGGGGGCACAATAAAGCCATGCATATAGGGGTGGAGGTAGGAGTGAGAAGGTAGGGGTGCAACTTCCACACTTGCCCTAGGCACTATTTACACTAGATACACAACTGATGCTGTCAGAAGTCTTAGTCTGCAGAAGAGGAGGTTAAGAGGGGACATGATAGCCATGTTTAAATATCTGAAGGGATGCCATGTAGAGGAAGGAGTGGGCTTGTTTTCTGCTGCTCCAGAGACCAGGACAAGGAGCAATGGATTCAAGCTGCAGGAAAGGAGATTCCACCTGAACCTCAGGAAGAACTTCCTGACAGTCAGGGCTGTCCGGCAGTGGAATCTGCTGCCTCGGAGTGGAGTGGAGTCTCCTTCCTTGGAGGTTTTTAAGCAGAGGCTTGATGCCCATCTGTCCAAGGGAGTGCTTTGAGGGTGTTCCTGCATGGCAGGGGGTTGGACTCGATGGCCCCTGGGGGTCTCTTCCAACTCTACATTTCTATGATTCTATGATTCTATGATCACTGGTGTTGAAGAAAGGTTCATCTGTCAATCCATTTTCCTTCTTCCATGGAATATAGACAGATCCTTCACGACGTCCTTTGACTCAGGCAGCAGAATATCTAGCCATGTAACCCTGTTCCCTCCTCTTTCACTTCCCATCAACAACAGGAAATGTGTAGACTCTGAAGACACCCCCCCCCGAAGACCTTCCCAAAGCTACACAGCCATATAAAGTTAATTTTGAAGAATTGATTTCGAGGAAATTTATCACTCCAAAACTGGCCCAAAGTATCCAAAGCTACCCACAAATATATCAGTTTGCTTTTCCCACGCACTCCATCACCTACCAAAAATTTATAACAGGTAACTCATACATCAACATGGCATTAACAGGATTTCACCCACTGTGTTGTAAGCTATTCCTGTTCCAATGTCAGATCCTATGCAGTGGCTTGGTCTTTAATGGGCAATTAAAAGGCATTGGCTCTATGAGCGAACGGCTCCAGGGAAGACGAAAACTGTGGGCTCATTGCTATGGATCACCCCAGCCGCTGGTAGATTTTCACTTTTCTTTGGGGACTTGGCTATATAAGACCAATGACAATAAGCACTTCCACTTCAACATTTGCAACCAAAGCACTGCATGCTTACACCCACCCATGGTTCAAGAGTCAGCAAATGGTTCTGAAATGCCACCATGAATTATTTAATTTGAATAAAGAGCCTCTCTTAATTAATATGCAAAAGGTAAAGGCAACCAGAAATAAGTCAGGATCTTGGGGACTTTTTGTGTGCAAACTGCTCTCTGGAGCCCACGCAGGCCCACAGATTCTGTCTCTAAAAATCCACTCCAGCAAGCAGAATATCTAAATTCAGAAACTGGATTTTAAAATCTGTTCCTCTGCTCTTGCCTGAACTTTATCAGCTGATCCTCACTCCCAGGACAAAAACAACGGGCATTTCTTTTGGTTTACAAACGCACCAAAATACTTCTTTAGGTGGGATGTCAGGTTCCTTGTGCCTGTTTTTGCAATGCCACACAAGTACATGGCAACCATGCAGATAGCCAGTTGAGCACAAATCAAAACAAAGTTTAAATCCTCTGAAGGCACCAGATCTTGTCTGATCTTAATAGCTAAGGAGGGTCAGGCCTGATTAGTACTTGGATGGGGGATCGCCAAGGAATTGCAGGTGCTAGTGACTATATTTCAAAGGAAGGCAGCAGCAAATCACCTTTGAGTCTTCCTTGCCTAAAAAAACCCTATGAAGTTCAAGGGGTTGTCATAAGTGAACATTTCGGCCAGAATCTTACATCATGCTTGCATCATGCAAATCTACACCCACAGAAGCTATTTCTGCACTAGACTGTTATAGCACTATGATGCCACTTTCAACCTCCTATGGAATCCTGGGGTTTGCAGTTTTGGGAGGGGCTGGCCAGCCCCTCCCAAAACTGCAAACCCCAGGATTCCATAGGAGGTTGAAAGTGGAATCATAGCGCTATAACAGTCTAGTGCAGAATGGCCATGGTCTCATGGTGGTTCCTTCCTTCCTTCCTTCCTTCCTTCCTTCCTTCCTTCCTTCCTTCCTTCCTTCCTTCCTTCCTTCCTTCCTTCCTTCCTATCCAGGCTTTGCTCCAGTACTGGAACTCTTTTAGACACCCAACATTGTTCAACCTATTGCTTCTCTCCCAGCGTGACTGATTTTTATCACATTGTGCAAGGGGGAAATGCACAGTTCTGCTATCCCACTAAATCTAGCAGTACATCAAAAGTACTGACCAACAGTTTGGCCCTATCCAAGAATGCTCAGCTGCATAGCTGGAATCCAGTTGGTTAGTCCTGACTAGAGAAGATGCATTGAACCGATTGGTGAATACTAAGTCAACATGTAGACAAATCCAACTGATTCCGTGGCCCATTTTAGGCCCCAGAGAAGCCTTTTTTAACAGCAGGAAGCGAGTAGAAGTCATTTCTTGTTCACTTTCTATTTTAAAAAAGAGGCCTCTGCTCGGCACAATTTGGATCAGGGGAGCTAATGTGGTAGAAATACCCCCAACCCTAGACATCATTTGGGGGCATTTTGGAGCAAACTAATATTACAGAATTCTAGAGTTGGAAGAGACCACAAGGGCCATCCACTCCAGCCCCTGCCATGCAGGAAGACACAATCAAGATACCCCTGACAGATTGCAATCTCTGCTTAAAAACGTCCAAAGAAGGAGATGCCACCACACTCCCAGGCAATGCATTCCACTGTCAAACTGCTCTTACCACCAGGAAGTTTATTCCAAATGTTTAGGTGTAATTTTTTTCCCTGAACCTTGAAGCCATTGCTCTGTGTCCTAGTCTCTGGAACAGCAGAAAATAGGCTTTCTCCATCCTCAATATGATATCCCTTCAAACATCACTGTCATGTCCCCTCTTGACCTTCTCTTCTCCAGTCTAAACATCCCCAGCTCCCTCAGCTGCTTCTCACAGGGTTTCATGGTTTCCAGGTTCTTTCCCATTTGGTCACCCTCCTCTGGACACATTCCAGCTTGTCACTATCCTTTTCGATGCATTGTGGTTGTGCATCCTACACTATGCACTATGGCTGTGCATCATATATTCCACATCGTGCAATGGCACCAGCTCACTGACACATGTTGCACAGCTTTGCCTCTCTACATGGGGGTTTCATCGTTCAACTGTGGCTCATGTCTGCACATGGATATCTATGCTTCATTAAGAGGATGCTGGAATGAGGCCTTAATATACTATATATTTTGTGGTCTTTTGCAGATTCTGATGGAGCTGAATCCAAAAGAAGTTAAACACACAGTAACCGGATTAATATGACTAACTTTGTCAGGAACTGAATTCACACACGCAAATAGTACAGTGCATAAACACTATTTATTTGGAGTGTGATACATCATACAAGACTTCAGTGAGATGACTAAAGTTCAGAAGCAATAGCAAGTACATAACATTCCCATCCTTCCCCCTCCCTCGTGCAAGAGAGCTTGAAGCAGTGGAGCCTGGCAGAGCTCATCAATGCATTCCTAGCTTTTGTTTCTCTAACAGTCTCTGGTTCCTAGACTTTCATTTCAAGCAAGCTGCTACTGTTACTCCAGTTATGATATGTCAGGTGAGACCACTAGATATCCTTTTGATATCAAATAATTCAGCCTTTGCTTGACCTTTCTCTGCCACCCGACCCCATGTGTTTGCAGAAGTCCACCGGACAAGCACAAATTGGGCGCGGCCGTCAATGGTTGTACATTCCAAATCTCTTTCAGGCAGGCAACTTAAGCCTCTCCGTTGCTTTAGGGAAAAACCTCCCTGTGAACCAGCTTTGCTCGGTGCATATCCACACAAAGCCACACAGCCAAGAGCTGAGCCATTCCTTTATGTTGGGTCATCAGCGTACTGGCCACACTATTGTCGTTAAGTGCTAAGCTAATCATGCAAAACCTGACCTTTTCCAACTCCTTTGTCCAGCTCCAAATTTCCTTTGTTCTCACCGAGCATAACATAGCCTGTAGGTAAAATCCACCCTATAAAAAGTCCCCACTTTTGGGACTTCCTCGGACTACTTTGGACTTCCATTCCGCCTTGCTGCTGGTAGTCTGAAGGAACTCCCCTCAGCAAACCCCGTTGAGCTTTCTCTCCTGGAACCCCGTCTTTCTCTCCAGGACTACGAGACCAGGTGTCGTATTACCACTCCCTTGAAACTCCCATTTCCATTTCTAAGTTAATTAGTATTTGACGTGTCTTCCGTGTTGCTTGTTCTTAATAAAATATTATTTGTTACTTTTAAAACCTTGTCTAGCCGCTCTCTGACCTGACGCTGTAGACATAGGGTACAAGATCCTAGCTAAAGTTACCCTGCCTCTCGTTAGCTTAAGAGAGTGCTCGAGCTTAATTCCCCCAACTTCTGCTTTTATTTGGTTATTTGGGCGCCCCTCCCGGGACCCCCAACATACAGGGTAACACTACCTTGCATTATACTACATATCCCATTACTATAATATGGAGGGCATCCCGACAAACTTTCCCTGGAACCAGCCCACGGTCCCAAAGATAAGGATTCCTACCAGACTATATAGAACTGATTCACTCATGCTTCCATTGGGTGAGTCACAGGATCCTACGGTGCAAAACAAGTGTGGTATTTTTCATTCGATAAACGTTGGAAGACGCTCAAGTTAGCAGCACAAGCAACATTCCTATATGTAAATAATTGCTTCGTACTTCAGCAGGGGAAAATGAAACTTGGCAGATTTAAAGTTCACCTGTAGCCAAAGATGAAAAATATCCCAAAGCCTAGATTTTAACATCATTGTGAACAGGAGAAACAGGCTGCCCCCCACGCATGTATTTGGGAACAGTGTTCTTCTTGCGGGGGGGCATTCGCCAAGGTTCACGTTGTGTCAAGCATAACGCAACTCCGCCTGATCTTCCTTTCCTTTTAACCAACAGAACTGTTCTGTGTAACCTGGAAATATGTACATTCTTAAACTGGGGGGCACAGGGCTTTTTCCTTACAGCAAATCTGTGAGCTGGAATGATGCTTTGCATCTCCTGATTTGTGGTAAGCTCACTTGTCGTGTGAGGCCCGTGGCTGATTGAGCCGATTACGATGGCAAATTGGGAACATGCCAGACAATTTCAGCTGAAGCTTTTGCCCCGGCATGATTTTGCTCAGAAGGCTGATTTCTCACGCAGCTTCTTCACGTGACGTCAGAGATCATCTCATTTGCAGGCTGCTATTAAACTGGCTTTCATGCATAGCTTCTTTTCACATGGAAAATCTGTAGCCTTCCTTTGCAAAGTCTCTGTTTCATACTATCCAGTATTTTGTAGATGAAAAGTGTGATGCGTGCAGCCGAGCAACATAAGAGTGCGGTCAAGGTGGCAAAGTCATATTGGGGCAAACAATAATATAGAATCCTAGAGTTGGAAGAAAGGTCATCCAGTCCAGCCCCTGTCAAGCAGAAAGACACCATCCAAGCACTCCCTTTGACAGATGGCCACCTAGCCTCTCTTTAAAACCTCCAAAGAAGGAGTCTCCACCATATTCCCGGGCAGCAGCGTATTCCACTATCAAACTGCTCGAACAGGAAATTTTTCCTAATGATCAGACGGAACCTGTTTTCCTTGTAGTTTGAAGCCATTTCTCATCAGTCAGGTCAATACACTTTTGGATAATCTTCTCTCTATGGCCCCATTACCTGAAAAGGTGGGGAACTTTGGCAATGGCAGCATCTCCTTGGAATTTGGGGAATTATAGCTGAAAGGAGGCCTGCAAGAGGAGGGTAATGGCAGGATCTTTTCACCTGTGTATACCAGTACCCTAGAGACTAGGGTTCGATTGCCCACTTGGTCATGGAAACCCACTGGGTGATATTGATATTGATAAGAGAAATTCATACATATATATTGTCCTGTAATTAGGCAGAAAGAATGGAATGCGCAAATATAGGACAGGGGACATGTGGCTGGATAACAGTATGTGTTAAAGGGATCTGGGAGTCTAGGTAGATCACAAACTGAACATGAGGTAGCAGTGTGATGCGGCAGCCAAAAAAGCCAACGTGATTCTTGCTTGCATCAATAGCAGTATGGCATCTAGATCGAGAGAGATAACGGTACTACTCTATTCTGCTTTGGTTAGACCTCATTTGGAATACTGTGTCCAGTTCTGGGTGCCTCAATTCAAGAAGGATATTGACAAGGTGGAACATGTCCAGAGGAGGGCGACCAAAATGACGAAGGGTCTGGAAGCCATGAAGCCCTATGGGGAGCGGATGTTTAGTCTGCAAAAGAGAGGGTTAAGAGGGGACATGATAGCCATGTTTAAATATTTGAACAGATGCCATGGCAAGGAGGGAGCGGGCCTGTTTTCTGCTGCTCCAGAGACTAGGACAAGGAGCAATGCTGCAGGAAAGGAGATTCCACTTGAACCTCAGGACGAAATTCCTGAGGGTCAGAGCTGTCCGGCAGTGGAATCTGCTGCCTCAATGGAGTGTGGTGGAGTCTCCTTCCTTCTTTGGAGGTTTTTAAGCAGAGGCTGGATGGCCATCTGTTGGAATGCTTTGATGTGTGTTCCTGCATAGCAGGAGGTTGGACTGGATGACCTCTGTGGCCTCTTCCAACTCTATGATTCTGTGATTCTATGATTGTTGATTTATGAGCTTGGTCAGCCTCAATTAATGTTTCTGATACTAAGGGAAATTTAGAAGCACTTAAGGTTGGAGGGCCAAATCTGGATTGCAGCAGACATTTCCATTGGCAAACATTGCCATTCTGCCAATAGAGGTAATTTCAACTGTTCTTGTAATGGTAAAAAGGACAGTAGCTTATCATCCTCACCAAATATTTGATTTAAGGTAACAATACCCCTGAGAATCAATGTGGTATAATAGTTTTAGCTTTGGTACAAGTTCATGGTTTTAAAATGTTTCAACTGTTTTTAGACTATTTTTTTAAATTAAAAATTACACATTTTTTATTTTCAAAATATTTGCATGGAAACTTATTGGTTGACCCTGGGTGCATCACGCACTCTCAGCCCTGTTTTTTCTGCAAAACAGTCTCTAATGGGTTTCCAGTCTTTTAGAAATGTCTCCAACAACTTTTCTCTGATCAAACCAGATCATTTCTCCATTTCGGGGAGATCAGTCAATTTCCACAACCACGTTCCTCCCTAGTAGGTAATATTGAGTTCTTCCCTCTTTGTGCAAACAATAGTCCGTCTGCTGTGGTCCTATATTGAAGTAAATTGCTTTTAGGCTGTTGAAGTTGTTTCTACTGTTTTTGAATTATTCTAAATTATTTAAAATTGGTATTTACCTGTACAGCATCCTGAGATCTTGTGATACAGGGTGGAACCTATAGACATACACGGAAATAAATAATGAATTTAAAGGGGGAAAAAAACCTGGCTCATGCCTCAGACTTGAGAAAACTTGGCAAGGGTGTTTCCATGGAAACAAATTGTTAAACCATCTCCTTTCCTGCACATTTCATGAAAGGGTAGGAAATACCTGGAAAGGAACTGGGGGCAAAAGCAAAAGCAAAGTTCCTCCACCAGGGATGGTGATTGTGCTGACCTCCAGGAATGGTTGGACTACGGTTCCCATCGGTCCCAGGCAGCAGCGGCAATGGAGAGGAAAGCTGGGTGTTGGAATCCAATAACAATCAGGACTGGGTAAACTTTGGCCATTTCCGCACGACACTGTTATAGTGCTATTATTCCACTTTTAACATTCTGTGGAATTCTGGGGTTTGTAGTTTTCTGAGGGCAAAGAACTCCCTGGCCGAGAATTCTAAATGCCCCTCCCTAAACTGCAAATCCCAGGATTCCATAGGATGTTGAGAATGGAATCATCGCACTATAACAGGCTAGTGAGGAAAAGGCCAAAGCTTCATTTCCAGTCCTCTAGCCATCTTCCAGCTTGCTGACATCCTTCTTGCATGATGCTGCCCAGAACTGGAAGTAATATTCCAGGTAAGGCCAGACCAAAGCAGAAGACTGTGGAACTATGACTTCCCTCGATCTGCCACCCTAAGGGCCTTTCTGCACTGTACTGTTAGAGTGCTATTATTCCACTTTCAATCTCCTTGGCCGAATCCTGGGCTTTGCAGCTTGGGGAAGGGGCCTTTAGAATTCTCAGCCAGAGAGCTCTGGGGCCTCCCGAAATTGCAAACCCCAGAATTCCACAGGAGGTTGAAAGTGGAATAATAGCACTATAAGAGTATAGTGCAGAAAGGCCCTACATGTCTCTTGATGCATCTTAGAGTTAAGTTGGCTTCTTTGACCACTTCACACTGCCAACTAATGTTTAGCTTTTGGTCGACTGAGACCCCTACACCCTTTCCATATGTACCGCCTTCGTGCCATATGTCCATCCTTCTATATTTGTGCATGGAGCTGACTCTCTCACTATAAGTGGTAACATCAGAACTCAGAGTGCTTTTTAAAAAAAAATAGTAAATGTGATTTATTTATTAAGAGAGAATCAAATCAGCATATATGAAAAGGTCTAAAAATGGAGACTGGAAGCATTATGTTACTACGGTTATGCTATACCTGGTGAGAGCACTAGATATCTCTTGATATCAAACTTATTTGGCCTCTATGTTACCTTTCTCTTCCACCCTACTCCATGTGTTTGCAAGGGCCACCGCACAAGCACGTATTAGGCGCGGCCATTAATGGTTGTACATTCCGAACCTCATTTAGGCAGCTTAATGCCTCTTCGATGCTTTAGGGACCACTCCTTCTTGCAAACTGGCCTTGCTCAACGCGACTCTGTACAAAGATGCCCGGATGAGTGCCGAGCCGTTCCTTTACGGTGGACCATTTGCATTCTGGCCATACTACTGTCATCCAGCGCTATGCTCATCATGCAAAACCTGGCCTTTTCCAACGCCTTTGTTCAGCTCCAAATTCCGTTTGTTCTGACCGAGCATGACATGGTCTGTAGGTAAAATCCACCCTATAAAAACCCCCTGATTCCGAGCCTTCCTCGGATCGCTCCTGAGTTTCATCCAGCCTTGCTGTCGGTTTGTCCAGAGAGCTCCCCTCATCAAACCGCGCTGAGCTTTCTTCCCTGCAACCCTCCGTTTTCTCCAGGACTACGAGAAAAGGTGACGTATTACCCACTCCCCTAAAGCTCTCCATTTCCATTTCTAGTTAGCCGTGTGCATGTGGTGTCTTTTATGTTGTTTGTCCTTTAATAAAATTGTTATTTTTGTTACTTTAAAACCTTATCTGGCTATGGTCTCTGACCTGACGCTGTAGACATAGGGTAAAAGATCCAGCTAAAGTTACCCTGCCTCTCGCTAGCTTGAGAGAGTGCTCGAGTCTAATTTCCCCCATCTTGTGTTTTTATTTGGTAATTTGGGCGCCCCTCCCGGGACCCCCAACATACAGGGTAACAACTATTGCATCAAATCTCATCAGCGCAGTAGTTAAAGCAGATTCCAGTAGAATCTCAGCCAAGTGCCAAGCATTTTTTAGTCTTCTGAGCTCAAGACAAACCTCTCTCTTTGGAATTTCAATTTCACGCGTCATCCTTTGGAATGAGGTGCTCTCCTCTTAAATTTTGGTCAACAAAATAGACTCTGACATTTTCCTCTATTTTTCTTACGATCCCTAATGTTTTGCCAAAGGTTTTTGTGTTGTTCTGATTGAGGTTTCTTAATCGAATGGTATGTACCCTTGGTGTGATTGTGTTAGCTAAATACTATTTTAAAGTAAATAACATAAATATTTCCAAATGCCAGAAGCTTGTGCTGAGCAATCCTACTCAAAACTTTGTGAGGTCTGAGCTCCTGAAACTTCTCACTAATCTTCCTTGATGGAGTCTGTCCATCTGTAAAGCTGTCTTCCTCTTTTCCTATTGCCTTTCTAAAACCTTACCAAGCATTGTTGTCTTTTCTAGCGAATGATGCCTTCTCATGATATGGGCCGTTTCCGCACTAGACTGTTATAGTGCTATTATTCCACTTGCAACATCCTATGGAATCCCGGGGTTTGCAGCTTCAAACCCCAGGATTCCATAGGATGTTGCAAGTGGAATAATAGCGCTATAGCAATCTAGCAATCTAGTGCGGAAATGGCCATGGCCAAAGTACAACATCCTCAATTTAGTCATTTTGGCTTCTAGGGAGAGTTCAGGTTTGATTTGCTTTGGGACCCATTCTGTTGTCTTTGGAGCAGCCCTCGGTATTCACAGAACTCTTCTCCAGAACCACATCTCAAATGAGTTGATTTTCTTCCTATCCGCTTCCTTCACTGTCCACCCTTCACAGCCACACATAGAAATTGGAAATACAATGGCATGGACAATTTTTGACTTTCATG
This sequence comes from Ctenosaura bakeri, assembly GCA_948474755.1. Classification (NCBI taxonomy): domain Eukaryota; kingdom Metazoa; phylum Chordata; class Lepidosauria; order Squamata; family Iguanidae; genus Ctenosaura; species Ctenosaura bakeri. The sequence goes on along the minus strand of CAOLHI010000252.1, from coordinate 822,331 downwards.
ATACATCTTTGCACTAACTGGATGTCAGGCACTAAATCCTAGGCTTGATCTGCAGCAAAAATTTCATGTGGAAATCTAGTTTCCCCTCCCGTAATTTCCATAATTTTATGCCTGAGTTGTAGTGAGTTCAACGCAGCAACAGCTGTTGGTCCTTCCCATTGTCTTTGGGGTAGTGAATTTCTATGGGTTTCAAATTCAAAATGGAGAGGAGCTACCAAAGTTGCTGAACCTTTTTTGGGCATGGGGACACATCCTTTAAATTTGGATTAAAGCCCAGAGTGGACCTCGGTGACATGAAAGTCACCAATCGCTACTGTAAAATAGTGTTTGTGGCTCTCCTAATCCCTGCTCTATCCTCACAATAACCCTTGTGAGGTGGGCCATTTGGAGACAGTGACTGCGCCCAAGATCACCCAGTGAGTTTTGTGGGTCAGTGTGGATGAAACCCTGAATGTCCCAAGTTCAAATCCAATGCCGTTCCATTCTGTCACAGACTACCAGAATTTTAGGGGTTCTGGACAGCCACAAGAGCACAGAAACAAGAGAGGAAGTATTTGGGAGAGGAGGAGAAAACTGTGTGAATAAATTTTAAAAATCCCCCCTCCTGGCATTGTGTGCAAATCATTTTCCAGCACCCATTTTCCTACCAATATCTCCTTCCATGACCCTTATTACTGAGACGCTTCATGGGCAGTATTAAAGTACCGCAATGAGGACTAGAAACCTAGTTGGTTCTGTGATGCTGCTGGATTGTTTAGCACGGCACTCAGTTATGGTTGTGTAAATTCCTCAAGCATCAGCACACCAGCAGGCCCTGAATGAAAGGAGTTAATCTCAGCATCTACTTGGCATCCTAACGCACACCTTTGCAAACAGTAGCAGTGCGTTCAAAGCCTTTGCACAGCAGTCACTGGCTTGAAAGATAATCAAACTAATTACCTCTGTAATTACCCAAACTAATTGCCTTCCTAATTACCAGGGATCTTTGGAGCGGGCTTTCTTTGCTGCTAGTGTTCCACCCTGCAGGTTATTGAGCCACCTCGGAGCTGAGAGGAGCTTGTCCCACCCGCCCAAACTTGTGATTTCCTTGACCATTTGCTCGACCCAAGATGGTTCCTTTCACCGCCCCAGTGACAAAATCCACAGGTTCCAAGACAGGTGAGGGAAGAGCATAGCTCAGCACCCAGCCATGATCTGTCCCAGAATCTGGAAGTCAATGCCTCTTGATTAGAGTCTTTTCCTAATATGAAGATATACAGGTTGCAGCTGGTTGATGTGGGCACCTTCAGCTTCAGATCTCTTCTTTTGTTTCTCGTAGATTATCTTTGCTTTCATTATCACCATCAGCAAATTCAACACATATTGCCTAGCATCCTATTGAGTAGTTATGAACACATAAGCTAGACTTATGCATTTTTAACTGTTTGGTATCCATGATTACAAATGCAGCACCATTGCCATGGTCACAATGACACACGTCCGGAAAAAAAAAAGCCCTACCTTATGTCCTTGAGAGGTGTGTAACTATTCATCAATGTCTCCAGTGTACCGCAGGATTCCCTGGGACTGCAGAAATAGCCACTGTGCCTTTGCCATTGGATAAGGGGATAGGCATAAGAGGAGATGCACAATCAGTTGTGCAATGTCGGCATTCTGCAGAATGGTGATGCAGCACAGCTACATGAGTGCAGATTTTCAACACCCAAACTCCACGTAGGACCTCACACCGTAACCAGTTGATTTGGCCTGGACATTTCAAGGATCTGTCCAAAGTGCTGAACCCATGAGGTGGGATTGTTCAGTCAGTCTTAATGGCAACTCTGTGGATGGGAGACCTATACCAACAACCCCACTCAGGCACTGCAAACTCAAGACGCCCATGTCTTAGACCATTTCCGCACTAGCCTGTTATAGCGGGATGATTCCACTTTCAACATCCTCTGGAATCCTGGGGTTTGCAGTTTCGGGAGGGGCCAGCTGGCCCCTCCCGAAACTGCAAACCCCAGGATCCAGAGGATGTTGAAAGTGGAATCATCCCGCTATAACAGGCTAGTGCAGAAATGACCCTACTCTTTCCTTACTGCCTTCCACTCTGCTGAATATTATAGTCTTTTCTAATGAGTCATGCCATCCCATGATCTGGCCAAAGTATGATAGCCTCAATTTGCTAGCTTCTAGATAAAGTCCAGGCTTGATTTCCTCTTGGCTCCTTTTCTGACTTTGGTATTAATGATATGTCTCTACACTTGAGGATTTTAGCCAGTTCCATCCTAGCTGTCCTTCCAAGTCCTTGTCTTCTTCTGATTTCTTGACCGCAGTTTCCATTCTCAT